>JABXJD010001455.1:0-87623 GCA_013375575.1 Percina caprodes | reverse complement strand
ACAAGGCTCTTGCTGCCTTTGTGAGTACTGCTGCTGTTGCAGTCCTTGTGAGTACGGCTGCTGTTGCAGTCCTTGCACCTGCAAGACCACGGGTGTTTGGGGCTCTTGCGGATAAGGCTCTTTCTGCCCTTTTGAGTACTGCTGCTGTTGCATTGCACCTGCAAGACCACGGGTGTTTGGGGCTCTTGCGGACAAGGCTCTTGCTGCCCTTGTGAGTACTGCTGCTGTTGCAGTCCTTGTGAGTACGGCTGCTGTTGCAGTCCTTGTGAGTACGGCTGCTGTTGCAGCCCTTGTGTGTCTGGCTGCTGTTGCAGCCCTTGTGTGTGCGGCTGCTGTTGTCGCTCTTGTGCCTGCAAGACCACGGGTGTTTGGGGCTCTTGCAGATAAGGGCCTTGCAGCCCTTGCAGAGGTGTAGCTGCTCTTGCTGGCAGACTACAGGCCCTTGATTGGTGGCTTTTAGCTGCTTGTGAATGGGTTTTGTGGTTGACGTGGTGCAACCGGGATAGTTCTGAGCTGAATCAGTGAAAGGTTGATGGCTGTCACATTCTTGCAACTGGTTTGAAACCAGGACGTCCTGTTTCTCACCGTCAAGGATCTCTTGTCCAGCACTGGCGACAACCACACTGTACATAGAAAGAAACACTTTACCACTTTCAATACACAAGAAACTTCCTGTACAATATCTGAGCATTGTACATACGTGCAAGGTTCAATGCCTGCGCTGTCGGTAGACACAAGCATAGACTGCGTATTGGGTTGGTCGAGCACAGTCTTGCCATCGGGCGATGCCTGGGACACTCCGAGGCGTTCGGCTGAAAGAGTTGCCTCAGACAGGACGTCCTGTTTCTCACCGTCAAGGATCTCTTGTCCAGCACTGGCGACAACCACCCTGTACATAGAAAGAAACACTTTACCACTTTCAGTAGACAAGGGGTGGAAACCTCCTGGACAGTATCTGAGCATTGTACATACGTGCAAGGTGCAATGCCTGCGCTGTCGGTAGACACAAGCATAGACTGCGTATTGGGTTGGTCGAGCACAGTCTTGCCATCGGGCGATGCCTGGGACACTCCGGCGTTCGGCTGAAAGAGTTGCCTCAGACAGGACGTCCTGTTTCTCACCGTCAAGGATCTCTTGTCCAGCACTGGCGACAACCACCCTGTACATAGAAAGAAACACTTTACCACTTTCAGTAGACAAGGGTGGAAACCTCCTGGACAGTATCTGAGCATTGTACATACGTGCAAGGTGCAATGCCTGCGCTGTCGGTAGACACAAGCATAGACTGCGTATTGGGTTGGTCGAGCACAGTCTTGCCATCGGGCGATGCCTGGGACACTCCGGGGCGTTCGGCTGAAAGAGTTGCCTCAGACACAAGGGTGGTTTTAGGCAATGACTGAGAAATGCCAGGCTTGCCAAGTTGTTTGCTGTCCTCAGGCATTTCATTTCCACTATCAGAGCTGGTGTAACTGGTAGAGCTTGAGCTGTCGCCTTCATCGTCGTTATCAGAGTTGGTGTAACAGGTAGAACAAAAGCTGTTGCTTCCATTGTCACTATCAGATTTGGTGTACCTGGTAGAGCTTGAGCTGTCGCCTTCATCGTCACTTTCTGCGCTGACATTCCCCCGCGACCAGGTTCTTTTGCTCTGGGGATTCCATGGGGCTGACGTGTTTTTGGTGTTGTCCTCTGCAGAGTTCTCCATTGTCCCCTTGATGCGTTTATGCGATCCCGGCTTGTGTGGGCCTGCGTTGTTATCATCTTTGGTTTCATTGTCACTATCAGAGCTCCTATCCTCCCGCTGCAGGGCTCTGCTGTCGGGGTCTTCATGGACGGGGTGAGATTTACATTGCTGGTTTGACATGTCGACTGACTTGTTCTCTGTGTGGTCCTCTGCAGATCTTTTAGCTGTCCCCTTGATAGGCGTATGTGATTCAGGCTTATGTGGACCCGCATTGTTATAATCTTTGCTACTCTTTAACCCTTTGCTGGTCTTGTCAACACTAACACGCTTGCGGTTGACGGGTTTACGCATTCCCTTGGATACGTCACTTTCAAATTGCACTTTCTTGCCACTTGTGACCTGAGACTGGCCGCAACCTGACCGTCCCTCAAGCTTGTCTTTGGGCAATTGCAGCTTGTTAACACACAGGGATCTGTGTTGTTTACTGTCACGGACGTGTACAAAACTTGCGACCTCCCTGTAAGAAGAAGAAAACACGTTAACAATTTAAAAAGACATGGGGAATTTTTTATTGACAAGATTTGAGCAGTTTACATCGTGCCATGCAACGCCTGCTCCATCTGTAGGCACAGGCACGGACTGGTTCTTGGGTTCGTCAGGAATAGGTTCCTCAGATGCAAGCTTGGCTTCACGTGGCAACATGGACACACCGAGCTGGCAAAGCTGTTTTCGATCGTTGGGCTTGTCATCAGGCTGTTTCATGTGACTCGCTTTTTTATGGAGAGACTTAGATTGCTTTTTGGACACATCAACCGATGTATCCTCTGTTCGGTCTTCTACAGATCTTTTTCTCGCCTCCTTAGGCTTATCATCTCTGCTACGCTTTGCCTCTTGGCTGGTCTTGTCAACATTATTGCGCTTGCGATTCACAAAATCCCTGGTGAAGAGTTCATGCGCTCTCCTGGGTAAGTCAGATACAGGACTCTCATTGCCTCGTGTGGGCGGAAAGCGGCCACCTTGTGTGGGCTGGCGCGCCGCCTCGTGTGGGCTGAGAGCGGCCGCCTGTGCGCTGAGGCGGCCGCCTCGTGTACGGAGAGCGACCGCCTCGTGTGGGCTGGAATAGTAGCCACTGCCTGTCGGCTGGAACTGGTAGCTGTTTTGGGGCCAAGTCAGGCTGCTGTCATATGTGTCAGATGTCCAGCAGTTGATGGGTTGCTCTTCGGAGGGTGATATCCACCCTTCACGTGTACGGACGTTCCCTTTTGCACCATATGGAGCAGCGTGATCCCTTTGTGGTCGCCTGTAACCATTTTGTCTTGCCTGGCATTTACTTGTCTTGAGTGATAACCGGTCTGGCTGAAACCTGGGTTCATTGGACTGAAAATGAGATCTACCACCAAAGGTTCCTTTGTTTTTCTGGTACTCAACATTGTTTTGCCCAGAAAACGAGTCTTGGTTGTTGATGCTAGACTTGCTACGCCTAGCTTCACTTTCAGTCTGCAACCTCAACCTCTGGTTTCGCTCTGGAGTGGGTACTGAATCTCTCCACCTTGGATACCTGTCAGATCCTTCATCTCTGTTGTGACACTGGTAGTAATCATCTCCGTATGAATTACGAGCCATTATGTTCACAGCCTTGAGATGGTTCAGTTACAATGGAATTGACCAAAGCCTGGTAAGTAATATTACATAGGCCTCAACCCTCCTCGGACATCAAGGTCAGTTGTGGAGTAGACACCACGTGAAAGCATACTTATTCTGCTGTTAAAGCCTGATAAACGAAGCGTCCTCTGCTGTTGTTAAGACTGCCAAAGATATGACCTTGATGGTGACAGTTCAAGAGAATAGAGTCCCAGGAGATTGTCCCCCTAGCCTGGTCACCTATGAACAGAGAATGTTTATGTGTTACACTGGGCTGATCTAACTTATGGAATCCAAACAAAACTGTGTGTCCAAGAATGTCTGCCCCCCCAGAGGCTGAATGTCTGTTTCAAATGGCTTTCCTACTCCATCTCACTGCCAAATAATAAACAGAACTGTAAGTGTATGTGTGTGTGTGTGTGTGTGTGTGTGTGTGTGTGTGTTTGTGTTCCATCAAAGTCAAAGATACATTTGGGCAAAATGCAAATGCATTAATATATGCAATAAAGACAAAAATGTGTTTTTGGAAGCCAAAAATACCTTTATTGACTGTGTACATCATTTGCAGAATGGGGTACAAATGCTCATTGCTGTTGTGGTCCTTTTTTCCGGGGTGTATTCTCAGAGCTTTTGTTCTTCTTCTTTTGCATGCAGACAGGTCTTTTCCACTTGACTGTACACTTAACTCTATACTGCTGCTGCTGCTTGGAACACTTGGAACCCATTGTGTGCCCATTATGCCTCCTTGCCACGTACTCGCTGAGTATTTTGTCTAACTTGATAGCAGAATATTTTGAGCGCTCAGAGCTGTGTCTTTCCATAGCCTGGCATTTCCACTGTAGATTGACCATGCCGGTTATGGGAGCATTACCGAACTGTACCAGAGCGTCGTAAGACTGCTCGGTCCGGCTCTCACGACTCTATTGGCAAAGTCTCTCCTGAACGCTATCCCGCAGTGCAAGCAGTTCCAGAATCTGTGAGAAGGGCATGTACGCTGAGGCTGCTGGTCCTGTTGCACGCCGTCTCTTGCGGCATCTGAGAGCTCAGGTCCGAGGACAATCTGAAGCCCACATGATCTTGGTCAAACACGTATAGCCCATCGCAGGCCATGTCCTCGGGCGAGTCTCCCATTCGCACGTAGCCATGATTCAGCTGTCGAAGCGTGCAATACGCAGTGATGTGCGAGAATAACCATATGAGGGAAGCTATCTTTCTGTTATATGTGGTGGGTTGAACAGTTTTTCCAACTGTAGCGCAACCCCATTGGCCAAAGGTAAAGCTATCATAGACACTCTCTTGGAGTCGTTTATGCTCTTTACCAGACTTGCAGCAGTCTCTATAGAAAAGCCCGAACCTATCAGGTGTTTGAATAACACAACTCTCTCTGCTGTCAAGTTGTACCTAGGCTTGTATCGTGCACGGACCTACCATCGCCATGCACACATGCGAGAGCAGCTTGTCATTGTTACCCGTCGAGGCTGTGGACCGTAGGTTCAGTCTCAGTTCTTTGACTTTGAGCTGAGCTCGAAGGCTGTCACGGCTAAACTCGGGGTACTGTTCCGACAGCAATTGTGCTCTCACGCGGCTCCGGTTCAACGAGCCGTAACATTGGTAGAGGCAGCAAGCGGGTAAGAACTCAGATACCTGGGGGCCTCTAGCTCCTTGAGTGTGTGGCTGTGCGATTTCAGTTCGTGGAATATTTCTTTGCCCAATGTTTTCTGTTTGGTTATCTCGTCGCCTCTTGAGTGACTCAATTGCTCAAGAAACCTCATGGGTTTGGACATTCACCCGCATCGCCACTGTCCTCGCTCTCATCGGTCATGAACACGTTACCGCAGGGTCCGGCTCTCACCATTTCCCGTTGTCATCAGTGTGGAGATCGGCGGTGTCCTCCTGCGCCCACACAAACTGTTCATGCCTAAGCGTAAAGTGGTAGCACGACATCTTCCGCCTCACGTCTTTCCGTGTCGGCGGTTATCTCCGCCGAAACACTCTGGACACTCCTTGGTGTCCATGGCCAGCTTAGGCACAATGGGGTACCGGAGCATGAGTGACAAAAAGTCCTCTAGTGAATTCAAGGAGTTCAGGGACTCTTCGTGTGAGCATGTAATGAACTCTCTGCTCAGCTTTGCATATGCGTGAACAACTTGACAGTGTCAGCGGTTGATAGAGTTTGTGCTATGGTGTGTTGGTTCTCTACGCCTCGCACCGTGAGCCACACTGTGTATTCGTTTATACATTTGATACAAGGCTCTTGGGGTGTTGATGCCGATTGCATGGGCTCCTCAAACGCATCTACAAAGGTCCGCAGTTGTGGCTCAATCTCCCCGAGCAACCTTGCTCTGCACGCCAAATCGTACAGCTCGCTCACTCAGCCTGCGGGCTTCGGCGAGGAGCTCTGAGCCTCTAGAGCTCCGGAGCTACAGCATCTGCAATCCCCCTCTGGCCCTGCCACTCCGCTAGACACACCATGACTCCTATCCATCTTGGGTCCCGTGAGCACGTAGGGTGTTTTATGTCACCTCTCTTGCACACAGAAGGCCAGAGGGTTGTTAACTGAGCAAATGACATGCCACTATGGCCAATAAACTTCTTGGGCGAGTGAGTAACCCTGCAAGCTTGCTATAGCCAGTAAATGCTGAGCAGCAGGTGTCTCTTTCTATATTGTGTGGCAACTCTAAACGTGTACACCAGAGCGCCCGCTCTCTTCCTGCGGCCGATGGTACGGACGATGCAACGCTAATCTCTCTCGAGCGAAGTTTCACCATTCTCCCCTACAGGCACACAATTGCGATTCGGACTGCTAGGATGCACACTGGAGGAGAGTTTGTCGCCAGGGAGCGTTCCTCATGACCAGGTTGAGAACTCTCGCCAGCAGCATCCGAGGAGCCGTGCACAAACCGGTCTCAGTCCGCAGCCATAGATCAGCACTGTGCAGACATCGTACATCAGCGAGAGAAATTTGTGAGGCTTGTAGTACTTGGCGAGACTGCTGAGTCGTCAATGCCCCCGGTCCTGTACTCGGGTTGTGCACAGGTTCAAGAACACATGCCCTTCGCTCCTAGGAGACTGGGCACTAGTTCAATCTCGGATGAATTGAGTAAGATGAAACTCGAAGGTCCCTCTCGCCACTTCAGTTCACAGTCGTGTGTTCCCGGGCTGGCCTACAGTCTCCTCCTTGACCAAAGTGCAAAGGTCACCTTCTAAACCTTTCTTCTTTGTAGTCTTCCCCTTTCGAGTACTCATCAAGTCAGGCGACTCGGGTCTGCCGTCGTCAGACCTCCCCATGTCCGTAGCATTCTGTCTGACAAAGACTTTTGAAGTCAATCAGGTTCCAAACCTGTCTCTTCAGTATCATTCCATACACCTCTGCCATTGCAGTTGCCTGCATCACCTACAGAGTCTTGAGTAGCACCTGCCAAGTCCAGTGTTCCCAGACTCCCATCTGTACTTTAGCTCAGACACCTTGGAGCAGGTACCTGGCTCCCTCTTTGACCACGGCAGGGCCTTCTTCCACGCTTTCGACCTCGAATTCCAATGGTCGCAGCTTGCAAAACTCCCTCAGCGATAGGTGGCAGGCAAACGTGAACCTGGGCATACTCGCCTCGCAGACTGTTGTGCCATCCACTGATGGCACCATGCACCCCTGGCCTTCCTTTCATTGCCTTAGACACTTTCAAACCCAGGGTTTGAATGCAACACCAGATTGCCAGCCAAGTTGACTCGAACGATCCTTTGGACTTTGCAATGACACATCTTCCTGCAAGGATCTTTGTGCAAGAGACCAGGTAGCTGGTGCTACTTGTTTTCAGAACATCTAAACCCTGGGGCAGAGTGTGAGTCCAACATTCAGTCACCGAGTCCGCTTGGCGTGAACACGGTCACCGACCGCGATCTGAAAGGTCCTGTGGCGCCGCAAACCAGGCCAGCGCGCTGCAGGTACTTGTACACCCCGCCTTTGGCATTTTATCTCCAGGTCTGCACCTCTCCCGAGAGTATGCTAGCCACTGCGAACTCTGAGCCGAGCACACCTCATTGTAGTAAATCAGACTTCGCCAACCGGCGGCAAGGGTGCCTTTGCGGTGTCACACTGTGCGCCGTGGTCGTTAGGGCAAGGCGTACCACTCTCCGGGTTCCACAATCACGATCAGGTTGGCCATGGGTACCAGAGAATCGCGTTTGAACGTTTTCAGGCCTTTGTTCACCACCTTGCAAACGCCTCTGGTCCACACCTTCGGTAGGGCACGTCAGCACACGGAGCACAAGACTTTGAAGCCTTTCCACTCCGCAGGGTCTCGGATCTGAGCCGTCCTAGAGTCAATTCCAACGCCCGTGATGAGTGTAGCGAGCTTGTCGTGCCGAGGTTCTCCTAGACAACTCCGTTGTCCAAAGCAGGAGGAGCGGCGCACAGCCACTTTACAGTGTCAACGAGGCTAGAACCGCTGGGCCCTATCACGGTCAAGCTCTCAGACACGGGTAATCCAGTTCCCAGTCTTGATCCTGACACATTTCACCGGGGCCTTCTTGAAAGTCCACCTGGAGTTTATCACTTTGGCCCAAGATCTCCCTCACATCGTTGTACCCTCCAAGGGATCCCGGCCTCCGCAGCGCATGAACATTTTCGATGACACAGCTCTTGGCTTTACACTTGATGCGGTCTCGCAGCTCTAACGGATTGGGTCCTGCCACTCTGGGTCCTCTTTATGCAACACGTGCGTTCACGCCGAGCTGCTCTCTACAACCACCGCCACTGACTCCAGCTTCTGCACCAAGGGCCCCTGGTCTCGGAGGTAGAACAGCGGCGACTCGCCGCAAATGCCAAAGCGTAGCCGTCAACCACCGTGGTGCCGGGTAGCGCTTGACTCCAGAGGACCTGCTTGCCAGGCGCATGAATGCCCAATCCCGAGACTGGTGTTGATCTTGGATGGGAAAGCTGAACCTTGTCAAACTCGAACACGGGACCAAGTGTCTTAGAATAGGCCCGCAAGAGGAGCGCCTCTTCGTCACCGCGAGGCAGCAGCTCACAACCTGTCCAGAATTCCAAGGGCTGTAAGACCTTTGGGTTGCAACACCTCGACAGCAGAGGCGATAGCCTGTGATCTTGAGCGCACAAGAAGGCTCCCAAGGTGTTTGTCCTCAACCTCCGTGTGTGGAACGGGGCCTCGGTGCTTCTGGTCCACACCGACGCAGCTCTGTGTCTACTCAGGGTGATCAGCTTGTAGCTTGGTAAGCAGTTGACCCTGCAGCTTTCCGCCAAATGGCTCAGGAGAGCGTATACAGGAGACAGCTCGCCCCTGCCGTGCAGGGTGAACTCGTAGTCGAGCATCACGTCTCCAACTTTCATGTCGGGGACACAGGGGTGAACCGACCTGTAGAACCACGTCAGACAAGCACTCACGTCAAAGTTCCTCTTGGCGCCCCGTGTGACAGAGAGCCTCGCGCAGTGGCCCAGCAGCACGGCCTCGTCTAAGCATGCCTCGTACACGGAGCCGCATTCGCCCGGGGCTCTGTCTGCCCTGACCAACCCGTAGTGATCCGGAAAAGATTTAATCGTGAGGTTGAGATTGTATTCCGAGCGGGTAGGCCAGCGTGTCTTCGTTGCTCTCCTCGAGATCAGCTTCTCTCGCTATCTCCACACAAGGGAAGTATTCTCCATCTCCTATGGCTGCGGGCGCCTCGAACGGGCCCGCCTGTCGCCTCTGTGATGACCCGAGCCAAGATCTCTTGTAGAGGGGCTCTGTGCAGTCGGCGTCTCCGATGTTGGGCTCGTCAATCTCAACCTCAAACGGGCACGGACGCGTCCTCCTGCGAGTGGTCCTAAAGAGCCTAAAGAGTTTTGGTTCTTCGTAGCCTCTCGCGGACTCGCTACATATGGCCTGCTCTATCCGGGACATGTCTACGACCAAACCCACATTGTCAATGGCCTGCAGTTTGCTTTTAGTTGTCCTACCTGCGTTGGGGGAGTAATTGAGTTGAAAGAAGCACTCACTGAAATCGAGGAAAGGCGTAGGCAGGCCATCGCCCCCCCTTTCAGGACAGAGACACAGGTCATCCGTGAGCAATGTGCCCCCCTCGCGCAACCAACATGATTCAGGTAGCACGCCGTTTGTATTCGGAATCTTCAACGTAGCTCTGCTGCGACCGTGTTTTGAGTGAAACAAACCACACGCACGCAATATTTTCAAGTCAACCAGGCCGAGCGTGCGTAGACCAATCGTGAGATACTTGAAACTTGACGATTGATATCCTCCGCGCCCAAACAAGACCACGTGTCCCGTTCTTGCGCCGAACCTGGGCACCGCGCCGATGACTCTGGTTATGTGTGCTACCGCTCGCTCTTCGTCGTCCGTGTTATCCACACACTCGCAATCAGAGTTGCTGCTGCCCTTCGGACTCCCTTCCTTTTCCGTATACTCATGTATATCCTCACCGTTGTCATCTTTCTCCTCGTCATCGTTGTTACTCTCGACCTCCTCCCACTTGTCATCTTCACTGTCTCCCTGGTCCTCGCTTTGCACACGTTTCTCACAGCCACTGCAGCAGCCAGATTCCTCGTTGCTCTCTTTAGCGGCTAACCCATCTCGGATTCGCAACATCTCCTCTTCTAGGTCCTCTCGCATTGCCTCCTCTCCACGCGACAGGTCCAATGCCACAAGCCTTGAGTGCACTCTCGGATTTGCGGAGACAAGCTTTCTGAGTTCTGATAACGTTGAATGGTTTTGCACGGTAAACACGAAGCTGCTCTTTCCTGATGCGCCAAAAGACTCTGTCAGACACAGGTACGACAAGAGCAGAACCTGAGCCTCTCGCACGCTCAGATTGGACACAAACACAATCCGGACAGGGCTGCTAGTGCGCTCCGGTTCAATGACACCTAGCTGTCTGAATGCATCAAATGCGTACATTATAGCCATGCACCCTGGAAATGTAACGCTCTCGGTGCAACAATGGTCATGGTGCCCGGTATCAGGCACATCGATTGATCGAACAGATGGTGGCCTCTCGACCTAAACCCTCTTGGTAGAACACTTTGGTACTTTGAGCTCCTGAGGACGCGCAGCGTGGCACCTCTCCTGCGGAACGGTCCTCACCTGGGCGCCAGTGGTCACCATCTTCATTGCAGAGTATCATGAGAGGAGGTACACCTGCGAGACCCCTTTCGATTTTGAAGAGAGTGACCGCAAGGGAACCATTCCGTTACAAACCCTGTCGGGGCAGTGATATCGCAGTGTCTCAGCTGAATGTCACCTCGGACCACCCCCGGTCTCATGCCAGCCCCGCGTTTCGGTACAATCACCACAGCATCTCTCAATATGTGCCTCAACACGAGCACATTTTCATTCTGCGAGAATTGCAAATCCCGATGGGAGTCTGGTCATGTCTCTCAGACACGCCAAGCCTTCACGGTCGCAGCAGCTTAGGGGAACGTTCGACTGTTCACACGCGAGAGGCTCGAGTTCATTGTTCCGGGGAACGAGGATGTCTCTCAGTGTCGACTCAGGCTCCAGCGGATCGAGATTTCGCAAATCTAAGCCCAACTCTTGATTGGGTAGAATGCATTTCAGCGTGTACTCGGTGCCCAACCTAGAGTCTCCCATTGCCAAAGCACACAGTGTGCGGACAATCTCCTGTTGGCAGCCTTCATCAAAAATGAGACAGACATCAGTCTTCCACGAGGCAACCGATCTGTACAGACATAGTGCGTCTCTCGTGTAGATGTAGCCCGCTGCCACCTTCAGACCTCGAATGTCGCACTCCTTGACCGCGTAGCACATCTGCCGATTTGAACACAAGATTCCGTGCGAGTCAGAGTGTCTGCAAATTACCAGCGAAGGCAACGACGGCGCTCCTCTGCTTTGTAGCCTAAAGGCCACATCAGAGAACACCGACAGGTGCTCCTCAAACGCTGTGAAAGCCTCATCCCCGAGTCTCCTCAGGGGACCTGGGTCTGTGAAATCCTCAATCTGTACCACACGACCTCTGCTGTCGACCGTTACAAACGAGCCCTCTCCGGTCCACGCCTTGTACACGGTCTTGGATATGTTTAGAGGCGATAAAGAGAGACACTTGTTCAGTTCCCTGTGGTACAGAACCCGACACCTAGCAATGAACCGGGACAGCCACTTTGGATCCAACTCAGCAAAAACATCACTGCGACCGCCAAATAGGTGTGACAGTTCATCATCCGTGAGCCGGAGCCTTTCCCATTTCAGGCAAATGTACACGTAAAAGATGTACTTGTCAGACATGCGAACGAGGCATTTTGGGTTACATCTATTTGACCCAATAGCACCAAGAGCTCTGTGTCTCTGACGAAAGCTTTTATTTGAGGCCATGGTCTGAAACAGAGGATGCCACGAGTTTGATAACTGTCTCTACTCATTAGGAGAGGCATTGACCGACTCAGTATCTCACACCTTTGCAAATTATTACCAACATCGTGTCAAGGATAATTTGGTCTTTCATCGTTTAATCGCGTGTGTCCTCATGGGTATCATTGCTTACCTCTTTAGCCTGTCGCTGGCTTGTGTGCTAGCGTTCCTAACCTTGGTCATATTTTCTGCCCATGTCTGTGGCTACAACTCATGTTTAGCATGTGTTTCATCAGTGTATTCACATTTGTCATTACGGGTATAATAACTTCATCAGCGGTGGTCTGTGGTCAGGAGCTTTTTTGTTGTTTTTTGTTGGTGTAGGGCTGTGCTAGCTTTACTCACCTTTGCTCTTGTTTATGGCTCAACTTCAGCTGGAGTATTTGTTTTTAAGCCTCATCTGTGTCCTCTTCAGCCTGTCCCGAGCTTGCGTGCCTCGAGGTCTGTGGTCAGGAGCTGTTGTGTGACAAATGTTTTTGTTGAGTTTTTTCAGTGATACAAAACAGCAAAACAAGGCACATTAACAAGTACAAATAGGCATTTGAAGATAATGCAAATGTAGATAAGTTAGTGGTATTTTCACAAATTGACTCCCAAGAAGAAGAAAAGAATAATATTAAGGAGTGACAAACAAGTACATGCACAGATGGATACACTGTGTGCAGAATACCCCCACCTTACAAAACACGGTCAGGGATGTCATTTAAAGTAGATAAGAAATAAAAATGAAAAAAGGAAACAGGTAGACTATGTTTCCCCTAAATGTCATATGTAAATGTTTCTAGGCCAAGGCATTGCAGTAACCCTTCAACCCTGCTTTGCTGGGTTGGTCCATGAACAGATTTCCTTGACAGTGCAATGTTATGTTTAGCTTCAAGAAGATAAAATATTACCATATTATAATTCCTGCTATTGTACAACTTGCTGGGTAGCATCCAAAAATACAAAGGTTTTGAACATAGTGTAAGTGGTTCATTGATAAACATAGATACAATTGTAATGAAAATTCTTGAATGAGGGTGCATTGCCAGAGGCAGAGACAAAAGCTACGCTTTTTGTGTACCACACTTGACACAATTATCCAGAGCCTTTTGTCGTTATAGACGCAGCGGGACAGACACGTTGGAGCCAAGTGACCTTTACCGGTGTACGGCTGTGGTAGATTTACTCACCTCTGCTCATGTTTCTGGCTCAATCTCACCGGGAGTATTTGTTTGTAAGCCTCATCTGTGTCACAACATTTTCCTCTTCAGCCTGACCCGAGCTAGCGTGCCTCGAGGCACTCACTGGTCTGCGGCCAGAAGCTTTTTGTCGTTATAGACGCAGCGGGACAGACACGTTGGAGCCAGGTGACCTTTACCGGTGTACGGCTGTGGTAGATTTACTCTCCTCTGCTCATGTTTGTGGCTCAATCTCACCGGGAGTATTTGTTTGTAAGCCTCATCTGTGTCACAACATTTTCCTCTTCAGCCTGTCCCGAGCTAGCGTGCCTCGAGGCACTCACTGGTCTGCAGCCAGGAGCTTTTTGTCATTATAGACGCAGCGGGACAGACACGTTGGAGCCAGGTGACCTTTACCGGTGTACGGCTGTGGTAGATGTACTCTCCTCTGCTCATGTTTGTGGCTCAATCTCACCGGGAGTATTTGTTTGTAAGCCTCATCTGTGTCACAACATTTTCCTCTTCAGCCTGTCCCGAGATAGCGTGCCTCGAGGCACTCACTGGTCTGCGGCCAGGAGCTTTTGGCGTTATAGACGCAGCGGGACAGACACGTTGGAGCCAAGTGACCTTTACCGGTGTACGGCTGTGGTAGATGTACTCTCCTCTGCTCATGTTTGTGGCTCAATCTCACCGGGAGTATTTGTTTGTAAGCCTCATCTGTGTCACAACATTTTCCTCTTCAGCCTGTCCCGAGATAGCGTGCCTCGAGGCACTCACTGGTCTGCGGCCAGGAGCTTTTCGGCGTTATAGACGCAGCGGGACAGACACGTTGGAGCCAAGTGACCTTTACCGGTGTACGGCTGTGGTAGATGTACTCTCCTCTGCTCATGATTGTGGCTCAATCTCACCGGGAGTATTTTTTTGTAAGCCTCATCTGTGTCACAACATTTTCCTCTTCAACCTGTCCCGAGCTAGCGTGCCTCGAGGCACTCACTGGTCTGCGGCCAGGAGCTTTTTGTCGTTATAGACGCAGCGGGACAGACACGTTGGAGCCAAGTGACCTTTACCGGTGTACGGCTGTGGTAGATGTACTCTCCTCTGCTCATGTTTGTGGCTCAATCTCAGCGGGAGTATTTGTTTGTAAGCCTCATCTGTGTCACAACATTTTCCTCTTCAGCCTGTCCCGAGATAGCGTGCCTCGAGGCACTCACTGGTCTGCGGCCAGGAGCTTTTTGGCGTTATAGACGCAGCGGGACAGACACGTTGGAGCCAGGTGACCTTTACCGGTGTACGGCTGTGGTAGATGTACTCTCCTCTGCTCATGTTTGTGGCTCAATCTCACCGGGAGTATTTGTTTGTAAGCCTCATCTGTGTCACAACATTTTCCTCTTCAGCCTGTCCCGAGATAGCGTGCCTCGAGGCACTCACTGGTCTGCGGCCAGGAGCTTTTGGCGTTATAGACGCAGCGGGACAGACACGTTGGAGCCAGGTGACCTTTACCGGTGTACGGCTGTGGTAGATGTACTCTCCTCTGCTCATGTTTGTGGCTCAATCTCACCGGGAGTATTTGTTTGTAAGCCTCATCTGTGTCACAACATTTTCCTCTTCAGCCTGTCCCGAGCTAGCGTGCCTCGAGGCACTCACTGGTCTGCGGCCAGGAGCTTTTTGGCGTTATAGACGCAGCGGGACAGACACGTTGGAGCCAGGTGACCTTTACCGGTGTACGGCTGTGGTAGATGTACTCTCCTCTGCTCATGTTTGTGGCTCAATCTCACCGGGAGTATTTGTTTGTAAGCCTCATCTGTGTCACAACATTTTCCTCTTCAGCCTGTCCCGAGCTAGCGTGCCTCGAGGCACTCACTGGTCTGCGGCCAGGAGCTTTTTGTCGTTATAGACGCAGCGGGACAGACACGTTGGAGCCAGGTGACCTTTACCGGTGTACGGCTGTGGTAGATGTACTCTCCTCTGCTCATGTTTGTGGCTCAATTTCACCGGGAGTATTTGTTTTTGTGGCTCAATCTCACCGGGAGTATTCGTTTTTATACTTAGATTTAGACTTAGACTTAGACTTAGTTTTATTAATCCCTTTTGGATGACTCCTGCAAGGAAATTAAAGTTACCAGCATCCGATACAGCATATGAAGGAGAAAAAATATGAATACAATAAAAGACAATAAAACACAATAATACAATAATGCACAGGACAACACACAGTACATGTGGTTACATGAAGGGATTATTTGAGAAGACTGGGTCGAGGGGCGAAGAAACACATAAAAGAAGGTCCCCGAGGCAGTCAGTTCGGAGGGGGCTAGGGATGTGTGTGTGTGTGTGTGTGTGTGTGTGTGTGTGTGTGTGTGTGTGTGTGTGTGTGTGTGTGTGTGTGTGTGTGTGTAGAAACTTCTTTATAACTCTCTTGTCCCTTTGGTTCTGAACTATTTCACACTGATGGCTCCTAAAATGCGCAAGTTCACTAGAACATGGCCCATGTTTGTAAACTACACCAGGAAATGTTACCAGTTGTTCAAAACCCTAGAGATTAATTGCTCATAATTCTCACCTGTCTGTGGTTCCAACTCATTTTCAGTATTTGTTTCTTCTGTGTATTCACATTTGTTCTCATGGGTATCATAGCTTTCCTCTGCAGTCTTTCATAATACTTATCACACATCTATTTGACCCAATAGCGACGAGAGCTCTGTGTCTCTGAAATGGTTGTCAACTCGCTCTGGAGGAGTGGGCGCAACGCGTTTGATGGCTCTCTCTGCTCATTGGGAGATGTCCTGACCCGCGCTGTATCCGACATCTTCGCAAAATACGAACAGCACGTCAATGATCAGGCGACTGCACAGGTATCGGTTCCTACCTACGTGGAATCAATAGAACCGGGGTCCGTAGACGACAGTCGTGGCAGCAAGCCAGACCTGCGTTATGATGAAAACAGTATGAGTTCTGAGGATTCCTGTGATGAGGAGTTACCCAAGAACATGCTTAGATTCATACGTATTGAAGGCAGTGACAGTGACGAGTGTATGTCAATATCTAATTTAAACCTGCACGATCATCACAACAAAGCGGACCTGGACACGCTTGAGTCCCCACAGGCCCAGCCGTGGAGAGTTACAAAGTGTACAACCGAAAACCTCCACTTAGTAGATAAAGAAAGGAGAACGCGTTTTTCAAACAGCTCCAAGCGTAGATGTTTGCGATGTGAGGCCTATGACACTCACTGTAAGGCCGCAGCCGAGAACTACAGACGGGTGCTGACCAGCTACACCAAGACAGTTTCCGAGCTCATGATTGGCTTCAAGAAGGTCCTAGAGAGGTACCCCGAGCTTAGGGTTGATGCCAGCGACGGCCATCTCCACTACATGGTGCAGGCTGCGCTTGGGCGCAACAACCTTGTGCAGGAGATGGTTCGCCTGTCCGCAAAGAGACAGACGCAAAGGCGTTTAGAACCGAGCCTGGCCAAGAAGAGGCTACGTTCGACCATGTTGTAGTTTCGGTCCACGAAGCTCTTAACACATGCTACACCGACGGCGAAGCGCTCAGGATGATCCTTGAGCGCTACACCGATCTGTACGTTCGATACATAGAGGTGTGGAGAGAAATGTGTTCCAAGGTATCGAGGGACATCACGGTGATGGAGTTTGTGAACCTGACTCAGGACAGGCCAGGTGTGAGCCACGGGGAGCCTTGGTCAGAGGCAAAAGCCTACATAGCTCGCATCTTAGCCAAGGTGGGCGCTATAACCCCTAGGACGGTGGGAGAAGCGTGCGCCCGTGCTCTGAAAAACATAGACCTCAACCTCTCGTCTGCGCCTGAGGCTTTTGACAAAAACAAAGGGGGCATTGCCGCTGAGCTAGATGAGATGCGTGGCTGCCTGGACAGTAGTTCGCACAAGTGGAGTTGGGATTCTCACATGAACAACCTGTATTTCGATATTCGCAGCGATATCACCGTACTCGAAGCCCTGACCGGTGTGGGAGAGCTTTCCGTGAAGACTCTGCTACACGAACGCTCTATGCTCATCTCGCACTTGAGGACAGTGACCAGGAACCAGGGCTCTCTGGAGCTGCAGTTGGCCCACACCCGAGCCAAGCTCAGAACTTCCCTAGCTCAGTCCCGGCACGCTGAGGTGAACGTGCTGCAGTGACCGCAATTTGCTGGCCACCATTTGTGGAGCGGTCGAGTGTGTATGTACTAATCTCTTGTATCTCTGATAGTTTGATACAGCATGGATTCAGATTGTGATTACCTGGTGTACAAAAGCAACAACACAGAAGAGGACAGAGGTGAGAACGATGGTGACACCATTTGTTCAGTCTGTGTTGACCACCAGGTTCAGGACAAGCCAATACGATGCACCGAACCTATACCCACGGTCTCGTTTCAAGGAGTGTGGAACTCAGGGCGAATGGTACCTTATGTAGAAATTCTCCAAGAGCAGCCAGAGCTAATGATGTTCCAGGAATCTGATTCTATACTCTATGTCAAAGATGGACGCCTTGTAGCCCTACGAGGTGCGATATATATGCAGGACGTGTTCCCAAATGGCACATGGCTCGCCGGTAGGGCCCAGTGTCTGAGATCAGTATTGAGGTTGAGATACGCGGGTCTGATGTGTCTACATCTACCACAGCTAAACAGAATAGTCCTCGAACAAAAAAACGATGACGGACTATTCTATCTGACACACAAGTGGCTCTCGGAGAAAGAAAACATAAACCAATGCATAGAGTTATTCGGACCCTTCGCTTGTGACGCAATGCTCGCCCCAATTCTCCATGAAACACTTCGTTCAGACTGGGTTGAAGAGCGCAAGGAACTCAGCGGGACAAACAATGAGCTAAAGCTTGGCTGGGCTCAGGAGTTTTATGATTGGATGTTTATCGCGCGGAACAAGACTGGTTCCATGGTGTTTGCGCACCACGGTACGTGTCAAAGTCAAGCCAAACGCATTGTACACGGTTGCACACTCGTAACGGAAATACTGGACAAGATGAAATGGTGTGGTTATAGCCCTTGGTCCGCTGTGTGGGCAGTGCGCTGTGCTGAGGCTGGCGTTGTACACCTTACATGTCCAGACTGTAGCGTAGACTCCTGACATCCTGTGTGTTTCTCATGGAGTGTGCTGCAGTCGAGGCTTCGCGACAGCATGATTGGCTGGTGCGAAACGAAGCAGTGATTCAACTGTGCTGGCTCCTGTATCAAATCCATAAGCCTGCGAGGTCTGATGTCAAAGAGTTGATAGAAGCCTGGACGCAGTCAATCATGGCACACTCAATGAAGTTCCAGGAATGTCAGGCCACAAGAGCCTCGTTTGACTTGGAGGCTCTCGTTGTCATGTTTTCCATTGATCACATTCCGTTCATATCACCTATACCCACATGCCCCATTGCAGCTGATCTCAATCCAGAACCTGAGTTGGTGAAGGTCCTTACTCAAAACAAAGCATTTTCCCCTAAGCGTGGTGCTGTTGCATACCCAATTACAAGCAAGAACAAGTTCAACGTGTTGAGCGCAGTGGGTGTCCTCACCAATGCCCCACATGCGACGGAGGCCAGGGCTCAAGACGTGAACGTAATTACACAAGCTCTTGTGTCGTGCTTTCCCAGAGTTGCCGCTTCAGCTCTGGACGATCTCACATTGAAAGCTCCTGACACACTCAAGTGCTCGGGTAGAATATGGCCCGTATTTGTCAACTCCACCAGGACATGTTATCAGTTGTTCAAAGCCCTGGCACTCCCCGTTTCGCCCAGTCCCGTATACACACTAGAGTTGCTGGCAAGAGCGTGGAGATGCGTGACACGCCAAGTCTTGGAACGTTTCACACCAATGGGTACCGGAGGGCTTGTCAGAATCAGCTACGCACATTACACCAAGCACATCCTGGGTCCCTTGAACACTTTAGCCAAAGTCACTCTCATAAGCGAATCCGAAAGGCGTCTGATGATCGATGTATTGAGAAAAGGAGTTCTACCGTGCTTTGCGGGACAGGGTGACAGCGTGCCCGACCGACTCGTGAGCTCCACGATAGCTTTGACATTTGCAGCCAGTGGCCTATGCGTGGTTGGGGACCACAGCAACAACAGCGATGACAGTGATGATCGGGACTGTGCCCAGTGCACAGTCACCTCAGCAGGCCTATTGTACTTTGCAGCATGGTACATACTGGTATACGCCGGAACATTGCACTTACAACCCGTGTTGAAGATGCGATTGTCCCAAATCGGTTCAGATGCTGACAAACACCTGTGCGCAGCTCTGCACCTTAAGCGTGCAGCCAAGGCAGTTGATAGCTACGTAGCCTTAGATCACAGCAACTTTTTACAAGCTCTACGCATAGTCTTTGGTGACCTGATTGACATGGGAACCGTGCTACGCATCGCAGAGCTGTACGTGCCGGAGCTTCTGGCTCAGCTGCCTTACACCGAGAAACTGAACCAGAGCTCAGGCAGCGTAAAGAGCGCGATAGAGAGTCGAGACATTTGGTTTGCAAAAGAGCATGGGCAGGTCTACCTCCAAGGCAAACCACCCTTCATCTACCTTGGCAATCTTGCGCACGGGCTGCATAGCAGCATCCAGGGCACGTTGACCAGGTCACATGCTAGACCTATTGCGCAGGCGCTGCATGGACCCAGCAACGACTTTGACCCATGGTGTGACATGCTGTGGGTTGAAGAGGATGAGCACGGTTATGAAATAGATAGCATTTTACACATGTCAGGCAGAGATGAATCAGTTGAGACCTTTGAATGTGCAGATGGACAGAGAGATATTGAGGACCAGGAAGTAAGGCGCTGTCCTTCTCCAATCGGTGAATCTGGCACACACAAATGCTGCAATGAGATTATCACACCACAGCAGGACGCCAATGCCAACTGTGAACGTGCAAGACCCCAGGGGCCTCGGCACATATGCACAGGGCTAGTGGTCGACGTAGACAAGTTGGGATTTTGCGAAGGTCATGTATTCCTGACTAACAGAAATGTGCAACTAGCAGCAGACAAAAACCGAGACACATCGCGAGCATCAAAAACCCTTGCATGGCTAACATTGCATGTACCGTGTATGGAAAGACCAGGGGTACGGCAGCCATGAAAACATGTGCGAGTTCTCATGGTACACTCATAGAGGCTCTTTGGGTCCTCTTCATGCATTCAAAGACAAACCACATAGCTACATCAGCATTGACTGACATAGATGCTGCTACCGTCGCTACGGAACCCATGACCCCCGAAGCACTGGCCGTTATGGTACATCTAGCAGTGAAGAGTTTCAACTCTAATAACTCGGTACTTGCTGTCTGCAATGACGTACATGTTCTGTTCAAACACATGTGCAATAAAGAAGACAAGTTTATACCTGTAACAGCGATTGTAGGAGGGTTGTTTGGAGTCAACATAGAGCTCAATGTCTGTGGATACAGCTATTATATCGTAAACAACCACTATACGTCTTGGGCTCCTGGTTCCATGTGTTACAATGGGGGTCTCTGGCACGTAATGGCCCATGGACTCAACCTACCCATATGTGCACCGCAGGAGATGACAGACACACACTGCTATCACAAGGGTACATTACGCGCTTACGCCAGACTGAATAATCTGAATGTTGTGAAAGTACCGTCTGATCACCACTGCGGTTTCCACACAGTAGCCGCTCTCTTGGGTCTAGATCATCGCGAGCTAGATCGCCAAACCTTGGTTGACGTCACTGTCAAATACATCAAATCAAGTAGCCACGACGAAGGCATCAGGGCATACCTAAATGTTGAAGATGTTGACACTGAAGGTCTGACTGATCATCTTATGCAGGACAAGCGGTGGCTGTCAGTAGAAGAAGTCTCGATGATGCTTAAGGCTCACGGCAAGCACCCAGGAATGATCACAGAACGCTCATTTCCCATTTACAACCAATATTGTAGTCATTTTCTTATCATTAACTGTCATTTTGAACCAGTGATTAGTGATTGGTGTACAATTAAAACAAACTGAGATGCACACTTGAAGTGTTTTTATTGTCCACTACATATACAACAGGCAATCAAAAGAGCCAAAAATGACATTGGTACTATTGTCACTTGATAGGGTTGGACCAGCTGTGTACCCACATGCTTTGGGTAGGAATGTAAATGTCTTGATTGACATCTACTCCACTCCTGAGGTTCCTTTTTGAGAAACAAGGCTGCCTGAGTGTGGCACTCTCTTTGCTCTCTTCTGCCTCTCCCGTTTGCATTGGTAGCCTATCACGGTAGCCAGGGGTGAAAGAGTCCTATCAAGAATGGGCTCCACCACAATGGCTCTGTTCCATTGGAAGAACTGGTGGTGTATCTGTATGTTGAATGGCCCGTAGGGCTCGAGGATGAAGCTCTTGGTTTCCAGCTTGAGGTGTGTGTACTGATCATAGCCTAGTATGGTGTCCAAGTTACTGTGCACTGAAGTATCTTGATCTGTGAAATGACACAGGTTGTATATATTTTGGAGTGCTTCTTCAGTGTCAGTTACCCGACCCGCGATTAAAGGGAGCATCACATGGTGTGGCAAACACGTAAGTAAGCCGAGCTGGTCCAGTGTCCTGAGTATGGCACCTGAGCCGCTCTGGGGGGAATCGGGATTGTTCCACATATGCATTGTGTCAACCAGGCACCCAATGAGGTCAACTCTGAACCCGTCACGCCATCTCCAAATCCTTGCCGGTTGTAGCCACTTCATAGCAAAACCCAGAACCCTGAGCGCTACGATCTGGGCTCGTAGGAGGCACTGTAAGACATGGTAGGCTAGGGTGGCATTGTCCTGATCTGCGAAGGTCCTTTCGTGCAAGCAGCTCAAGTTCCAGTCTCCTACAGCCTCGCCTACAAAAACACTTACACCAGACCTTTTGTACGGCTGCTCCAAGAGGTGCAGAGCGAACGTACGGGCTATGAATGGGTGCAATTGGAGACTAGTGTGCATGTCCAAGATGTCTTCTATAATGTTGACATCATCATAGAAAACCCTGTGCACCAACAACCCAGGAGCATTTGTCATGGTGTTGACCAAGCCCAGACACTTTGGGTTTTCAACTTTGACCAAAAGGAGCTTGATTGTGTCACTCCTTTTTGAAACCGGTATGTTGTCGGTTATTAACTCAACATGTCTGAAGCCGTGACAGGGAGGCTTTGCCAGATTCACCGTCCGATATGTTTGTCTAGAGGACTGCCAGCTCAGTGTACTGCAGGGGATATTTCGGTTGTGGCCAAAGTTCTCAGGGTAGCCTAGGTTGCCTGGTCGGACTTTGCCCTTGACACTGATTTCGATCCCAACGTGCCATGTACCCTTCCTGCGATCTACCGTTGGTAGTGCAATACTTAGGTTGTGTGGTATCTCCCATGCCTTGTCTAATGGCCTGGTCAAACCTGTACAAGAATTGGTTACAGGTCTGGGATCTTCGGGGCTACTGCAAAGTATAGTACTACCGTTATTCTGGACGATATTGTCACATATTTCATACACAATAGCCCTGCAGGGTTGATAGTCAATATCCTTCAGTTCTTTGCTAGTTAAACCTCTCGTTTTCCAATTACGTTTCCGCCTCAGTGAGGTCTCCAAGGGCACAAGAGTCACCCCCTCATTTACGTGCACAGGTCCTACCATCGCCACAGGTTCCATCACAGGATCTGCCACTGCCACTACACCCTGTGCCCAATCGAGGTATGATAGCTGAATGTCAGACATCTGTAGCAGCATGTCTGGGTCAGTTACTTCGACAACCTGGTTGACTTGCGGAGGAACTGTAGGCTGGGGCTGGGGCTGCGGCCACTGCAGGGCCCAGTATCCGCTGTGAATGTTCACATTGTCTACTGATTCTCTTATAGATCTTTGGAGATGCTCAGGATCATTGAACCTGTCCTTATACAGGTCAAACAGCAGCATAGCAGTCATATCTGAGCCACTGTGCATCGAATCGTCTTGGGTGTTTGCAAAACACAACGCGCCAGTCTGCGTTCTGGAAGTGTTTAAACCCTGACAGGTTTCTTTGTTATCAAGGAGCGATTTTCCCAGTGTTGGAAACGGATCCGGTTCTTCAACGTTCTCCATAAATGCACCAAATGCATAGGTATTCTGCGTGAAGCACAAATTTGTGGCATATATCTGAGGCTCAATAGCACTAGCCAAATGTATCTGGCTAGCATTACACATGCACGATTCAGGAGACTCTCTGAAACTGATTGAGGGTGGTTCTCTGAGACCGTGGAGATACCAGATGAGGAGACACTGTGCTCATCGTAGACTTGTCTGCATTGCTCACCCAAGTTTCTGACAGAGATTCCAGGTGTAACGTGGTGCTTCCTGTCTGCCATGTGAGGATCTGGTCTATCTTTGGGTCGTTTGTCCTTGTGTACATTTCTACTACCCTTCAAGCTTGTTCTGCTATCTGAGGCCGTTGATACAGTGCGCTGTGTGGTGGCTGTCACAGCACTCACCAGTCTCTGATGGACCTCAGGGTAAGGCATAGTGAATCCGTCACTGTCACGAAACACGGACGCTTCACATTCTTTCAGCAACTCTATAACACTGACACTTAAGGGCTGCGTAAATCCCAGGGCCAAAAGCTTAGCCTTAAGAGCTTTATGTGGTCTTGAATCCTCACCCAACCACACGTCAAGCACGTCGACCTCGCTCATGTCCCTATGTCCGGCTGTATCCGGTCTCAGTGTAGCCCATTTATCGGGCCTAACCAGCCCAGTCCTGCAGAATGTCCAAGTGTCTAGCAAGACCCTGTCTCGCAGGTTTAGACTCTCCACTGAGCTCGCTCCCAGGTAAGGTTCTTCACAATTCCACCAGTGCAGGAGCCTCTCTTGTTCGTCGGAGACATTGTCATTCCTCGGGAGAGTACAATATATGCATTGCCAGAGTAGCGCACGCTTTGCGGAAACGTGATTCATCCTGCTCATCATTGGAAGACCTGTACATCTTTGACAATGAGATGAACGGTAATAGAGATAGCACGTCTCCAGTCTCACAGTGTACAAAGAAGACTGTGGCGAGCTTGTGCTCTACATACACCCGTCTGGGAGGTCTATTGTTTGCCAGACACATGTCTCTGAGAGAGCCCATTACCCCTAGGAGGACCTTGTTGATGTGAGAAGTGAGCTGGTCCGGGTTTAAGGACTTGACTCGCACGCTTGCCATCCAAGAGTCCATGGTCTGCCATTGAGAATCCAGAGTCGTCACCACATGCATCATCACAGCTTTGTCTTTATTCACCTCGTTTGCGGCCTCAAGCACCAGACAATCAAGCCTAGGTGCCAGCATTTTGCTGCAGGCCATGTGTTCCCAATTCATCATCTGGGCTGCTAGACTACGTGGCCAGCACATGGCTTGTCTGTCCTCATAAGCCTTTACTGCAGAATGTAGAATATCTTCGATGTGTCTCTTGGGAAGCATCACCCTCAATGATAATGTAGACACGTGTCCCCTGGGCCATTTGGTCATCTTTGTCGTCACGTCTACATCTGAAGTGCGTGCGGCAGTGTGACTTAGTTCGTGACATATGCACTGTTTCTTCAGGAATGTGTACAGCGGTTCTGGTTTTCTGCCAATGAATATGTCATTCCTTATATTCCATCTGTTATTATCATCATCATCGGTTTGCAATTGTAGATACCAAGGGATCGAGACTGTCAGAGTTCTGGAACTTCGCTTGGCTTGTAGTCTCCACCATAGCTTTAGGAACCTGTCCGGACTTTCTCCTTGGTCAAATCTGCTGCTGTTCTTGTTGAGTTGTCCAAACACGTAGCTGGCAATGCTGCTTCTGGCAACTGCAGTCTTGTGAAACACGTACCATTTGCTCTGCGCAAGTTCCGCAAACAGCATCACAAAGTAAGGTGTGTGCATTACAGCGATGTGCTCCAAGCGTGCCCTGACACTAATTGGAGTAATTCTCCGGGCAGTGGCCTCAGCCCTAAAACTACCACCAATCGCTGTCATTGTTATATTCCAGCACAGTATGCAAGACCCATTGTGGTCGACAAAGAACTTATTGAGACTCACGGGACCGTGCATTAGCTTCTCTGGGTGGTAGTAGAAGTCTGTGTCCGAGCCTGCGCTCAGTTTCTTGTTCTGATACGTGTACAGGTATTGTATGATATCATCTGTGCAGGCAAATGTCTTATCACTGTCAAAACCTTCGAGGGCTCCATTATAGACAGCTGTGGCAACAGTCCTCCACTTAACCACTTCATCCGAGGGCTCCATTGCACACTACAGGTGAAACCCGGAAAGGAATATTGTGCATCAATGCAATCATTTTTTTCAGTAAATTAACTTAAAATGTGAAACTGATACATTATACAGACTCATTACATGCAAATTGAGATATTTCAAGTCTTCATACAATCTAAGTTTGATGATCATGGCTTAGAGTTTGTGAAAGCCCAAATTCCGAATCTCACAAAATAGAATATTAGTAGATACAATCAACAACAACAAAAAGGATTTTTAAATACAAAAATCCCGGCCCTCTGTAGTATAATAATGCATATATACTCACTATGTATAGTGATTTACTGCCTCAATGTCCCAGTTAACATACGCGGACCATGTATCTGTACATATCACGTGAAGCGCAAGGTGTGTCGACTTGTTGTACCGTCAAAGTCTGAAAATTTGCAGCGATCTATCAGTGTCCCTGACAGTATGGCATATCATCATTCTGTATTTCATGTCCCTGGCATGATAGTACAGAGTATGCTGCACAGCAATTGCCAGGCAACTGCTTCCATCTTGCTTGAGAGCCCATTCTAACAAGGACTCCTTGAGCCCACCAGTGACAGCTGAGGTGCACGTGTGCTTGACTCCGCAGCTAAACGGTGTAGGCTTGTAGCAACCCAGACCGGGTAAGGAATACCAGAAAATAAACGCTGTCGAGTCCGTACTCGGACTGCCCATCCTACTCATACTTTCTGGCACCCGGCCAATAGTGCTAGCGGCCAGATCCAAATCTCCCGTAAAGAACGTGTGCATGAAGAAAGATTCAGTCCTACTAGGAGGCTCGGGTAGATCCACATGACACTTGTCCATGTCCATGAGAATATATTTAACTCCGTGTACTTCGTTTCTGCGGTCGACCATCTGCACCTCATTTGGCAGTTCGTTTAAGTGTCCAAAGAGCCACGATAAAACGTTACACTCAATGGCCTGAACGTTCTCGCTGTGGTTTGACCACACAACAGCTTGCAGTCCTCGTACTTTGGGGATTGCGTTGATGCAAGCGGTCTTGGTGTCGAATCCCTTCCACCGTAGATCTATAACACACATCCGCTCTGTCCGCACGGCTACCTCATGGTGTTCACACGCAATCTCGGTTGGTGTAGAGCAGCACGTGATGAGACCCAAGGCTCTTGCCTCTCCGTATATTCTGTTCCCGTACTCCTGTGGGCACACGGCAAGACTCCTGGTCAACACGTACAGGGCACTTAAATTCTCACTGCCAGGGAACATATCTATGGCAATTGCGCCAGGTAGCCCTTCCCTTCTGCTGAACTGCTTCAGGTGACCAGCAAAGTTGAACTGGTCCACGACCATCAAGGGTCTCTCCACTGTGCAGCCAAAGTGACGCGGGCGAGTCCTGTAGACGTACAAACCCGGAGGGAGACTTTGGGACTTTTTGAGCTGATACAAGATAACGGCACCACAGCACTTGGAGTATTTGAGACTTCGATTCTGTATCAACCACCTGTATGCCGCAAGCACGTTGTCCAATTCGTAGGCCCAAAGGGTCTCGCTAGATCTCACTCCGCCCTGTAACCTGTTCACATTCTCCGTGGTATTAGGTACAAAGGGGTGATATTCTGTTTGTCCAAGCTGCCCTTCCGTGGCTTTGAACAAGACACAGCCTCACACGAGCAACGACTATTCTTCAACGCGTGCTGATCCAGAATTCTCACTGCGTGTCCAAAGCTGTATCTGTGAGCTGGACAAGGCTTCACTAGCTCTCCTTTGAGATCGCTCAACTTGAAACCCTCGGCTCCTGGAATGTACAACATGTCCCCTATCACAGGCACAGGGTCCAGCGTTAGTGCCTTGAACAGCGTGCAGCACAAAACAGCAGGATCCATGATGGCAGCCAACCCCGCTTTCACTGGCCTAGTGCCTGAGGGCCTGCTGAGAGATTGTGAGAGGAAACGCCAAGAAACCCTGGTGGGAGCGGTCAGGAAAGCAACAAACCTTTACAGAAGGGTGTCCACTGTCACGTACAGAAACATTGGGAACACCACGAGCAACAAACATCTCAAGTCATCCAGTGCTAAATGTTTTGTGTGCCTGGTCACCTTGGTTAAAAGCAGCAAAGACAAGCACAGGGCGGGGATTAAACTTCGTTGTCAGTGTAACGTGAGAGTGTGTTATACCTGCTTCAAAAACAACCCGGAGTGGCACTTGAGCATGCCACACTTCACTAAGTGTCCAACTCTGTCCGGGTTCATCTGCACAGTCTGTGCGTGCTTCGAGCGCGCCAAGGAGAAACTGTGCTGTGACTGGATGTGTACTAAGTGTTGCTCTGAACGGCAAAACCAAGCCTCACAATGTTTGAAATGCTCAGGGGACTTGACTCGCAGGTCCAGGCGTGAGATTCGTACCTTGTATAGGCTAAATGAGGATGACGATGATCCGTGTAGGGACACGGACAGCAATACATCCCTTGTGTCTGCAGAGGACAAGATTTCCACTTATAGGGATGCTATGAGATCACGAGTCTTTGACAAAGTGTCGCAGACTAGACACTTGTCGCCATCAGACATCAAAAACCTGTTTCCTGAATGCTATGCCCCTCAAGTGTGCACGTGCACATCCAGTTGTGCTGCAAACCCTATGTGTGCCAGCTGCACCCCCGTCCTGACTGTGTTGGAGCTGTTGGCCAAGAACCCTCGTCCTCTGCTAGCGTCGTTTGCGGAACGCGCAATACCAGGCAGGGCTCTTGCTCGAAATGTTTATGACAGATTGCTGCTGGGTGACATGCTTAATGATCGGGACCTGCCCTTGTGCACCAACGGGAACACCTGTAAGGGTTTACTTTTCAATGCTCTCTACAACCCCAAGCCGCTCCCGTCACTGATCTCACCGCAGTTGTACGAGCGCTTTGTGTCAAGAAGAACCGAAACCGGGGAGGTGCAGCACATTGAGCCATCTTGCTGTATCCTCTGTCTGCTGTTCAACCAGTCGGCTGCCATTGCACAGATGTACAGCTCTGATAGCTTACGATTGGAGCCACACCCTATGGGACCTGTTTATTATTTCAATATTAAACTCTCTCCGGACGTTGGTGTGCCCGAGGTTTGCATGGAAGAGTACCAAGTTGGCAACGTTGTTGACTTTCAAGGTTCAGCGGGCTGTTACAAGCCTACTTATTACTATAGCTGGAGAGACATGTTAAAGGTGTTGCACAGAGACAACACAGGGAAGATTAGAGTCTTACCTTTACAATGAAACCAGTGTGTTTTGAGCCTATGGTGGCAACCTGCTGATTCTGTGGTAGAGGGGTGATAGGGAGCGTAGACAGCTTTGGTGTGGTTACACTGAAAGACAGGGGGTTGCAAGGTTATCCGACCAAAACCTTGCTAAGACTTCATGATCCCTACTGTCTCGATCTGAGCCTGACTGTGCATCCGACCATATCTACATTTAAGACTGCCAGTCCCAGTACGATTGACAGTCCTACAAGTGAAAAAAAAATGCTATGGCTCTATAATGAGGCTTGACCTTTTGACCGTTTTGTTTTCACACCTTAAACTTTTGAGTTAAAGTTACCACAACATGCATCCTATGATTTCTTAAAATTGTTTGTATGCAAATAAATGCTACAAGTCTATAATTTGGCTTGACAATTTGATCCATTCATGGCAAAACACTTGTGGCTCACTGAGCTAACGCCCTTACACTTTTGACCCAAGTAATATTAAAAAGGGGAAACATAGCTATTGTTATCTAAACTGAGAGAAAATCCCAACAGACTTTAGTGAACCGACTGAATGCATACGGATTTATTAATATCTACCAAGCCTTCTAGTCACTGCACATTTTTACAAATTTGTAGCCTACACTGTGTGTTAATTGCTTTAAATATACTTGTTTCATGTGTTGGTTTTATTGCTATATATGTTATGTGATAAATGTGATGGTTTTACTGTAAAGTGCCTATGAGTAGCCTACCACGTGCAGCACAATATAAATAAAATGTATTATTATTTAGCCTACTTTGCCCTACATGTGAGCAGAGAGAATTAATGTTCCTCGGGAAATGTACCCTAAGTACTCTAGGCTTCATTTTAAACCCTTATTCACAGAACATGCCAGAAGGCCAAAACATGTTTTTACAACCATATGCACAAATATCTATAAGATGTGTCTACATCTGAATATATGTCTACAATAAAATGTATACAGAACAATCAGAAAAGAACAAAAAAAACTAGAAAATACACACTGTAATCATATATGTAAAACAATGCATTTTCATGTTTATTTTTTATTCTTCTGACAAGTGACAGTGGCACCAAAACTAAAAATATGAAGAACCATTGTGGTGTTCCTGGTGTGATAAGTGTACACTACACAATACATGTATATAGGCCACCTTATTAGTCCAGTACTGTGAGACTAATTGAGAAGGTAATGAAACCAAAGTAAGCTATAATACCTACTAAAAACAAAACTTGTGGGTAACTCAGCTAAGGTTGTGTAGGCTTACACATTTGATCGGTTAAAGTGAATTTGAATGTATTGGCTATTTGGCAAGATTATCAATAAAACATTTCATTTATATCTGTTAAACTATATCAATCATGTACATGTGTAATATATAATAAGAGTATGGTTATTTCAAGTGAAAGTGCATGATTTTCTAAATATTATTAAGACATATATTTTATTGCTGATTTTGAACCATTCTGGGGTATATGCATGTAGGAAAACAATGCAAACCTTTCTTATCATATTTCAATAATAGTAATATCTATGTTATATTGATAGGAATACATTTTAACCTAGAGACTTAGTTTCAAATGAATGCCTTAACATTTCTGTTGGCCTTTGACTTACTGGGAATAAAACTGCAACTAAAACAAAATTTAAAATTATATTTCATCACAAAAATCAACACCCACAGGCTAGTTTGGAGATTAGAGAGGATGAGTAATAATCTGACTTGTCATCTAATGACATATGTTTCATGATTTCAATGCATCCAATACTTTGGTTGGTTTATGACAAAGTATTTGCAAAATTACATTCCTATCAGTATTCGTTGTATTTCAAACTGTGTTAGTGTTAATTAACATGCCAACATGCTAAAGCAGCAAACAATACGCTTTCATCCTGGAGAGCGTTCTGCAGGTTGCAGGAGAGTCATAATGGGTTTCATAACATACAGAAAAATACAATGTAGTACCATGAACCCACCACCAGATAGAAGCAAAAGACCGTCTGAGGAGAGAGTGCTGTCTGCTGTGAGGTCTTGCTGAATGGATATAAAAACATGAGTGAAATTAGTTACAAGTTAAAACATGCCATATGCTATAAAACGTTGGATTGTTGCTTTTCCGGACAAATATGCTGCTCTATACACACTAAAAGTAGCGATTATTTACATGGAGTCTGGTGGAGATAGGCTGCTCTATACACACTAAAAGTAGTGATTATTTACATGGAGTCTGGTGGAGATATGCTGCTCTATACACGCTAAAAGTAGCGATTATTTACATGGAGTCTGGTGGAGATATGCTGCTCTATACACGCTAAAAGTAGTGATTATTTACATGGAGTCTGGTGGAGATATGCTGCTCTATACACGCTAAAAGTAGTGATTATTTACATGGAGTCTGGTGGAGATATGCTGCTCTATACACGCTAAAAGTAGCGATTATTTACATGGAGTCTGGTGGAGATATGCTGCTCTGTACACGCTAAAAGTAGTGATTATTTACATGGAGTCTGGTGGAGATATGCTGCTCTATACACACTAAAAGTACCGATTATGTACATGGAGAAGTGATAGAGAAAATATATATATATATATATATATATATGTGATTATAGTTAACATTAACATTACGTTAACATTTAAGTTTTATTTGAAGTGTCACACAGAATTTGTGTCTAACAGCAGAATATGGGAACTTTGCTTTCCAAAATATCCCAAAGTATACAGTACAAACGTTTGATCTTCGGTAGGTATGTAGTACGCGATGCCCTGTGTGAACATATATCAGTCACTGCCTGGAACTATGGAGCAAATTCATTCTAGAGCTTCTCCAGTTTCATGTTTTCTCGTCTTAACAGCAAAATATGGGAACTTTGCTTTCAAAAATATCCCAAAGTATACAGTACAAACGTTTGATCTTCGGTAGGTATGTAGTACGCGATAACCTGTGTGTAAATATATCAGTCACTGCCTGGAACTATGGAGCAAATTCATTCTAGAGCTTCTCCAGTTTCATGTTTTCTCGTCTTAACAGCAAAATATGGGAACTTTGCTTTCAAAAATATCCCAAAGTATACAGTACAAACGTTTGATCTTCGGTAGTTATGTAGTACGCGATGCCCTGTGTGAAGATATATCAGTCACTGCCTGGAACTATGGAGCAAATTCATTCTAGAGCTTCTCCAGTTTCATGTTTTCTCGTCTTAACAGCAAAATATGGGAACTTTGCTTTCAAAAATATCCCAAAGTATACAGTACAAACGTTTGATCTTCGGTAGTTATGTAGTACGCGATGCCCTGTGTGAACATATATCAGTGACTGCCTGGAACTATGTAGCAAATTCATTCTAGAGCTTCTCCAGTTTCATGTTTTTTCGTCTTAACAGCAAAATATGGGAACTTTGCTTTCAAAAATATCCCAAAGTATACAGTACAAACGTTTGATCTTCGGTAGTTATGTAGTACGCGATGCCCTGTGTGAACATATATCAGTCACTGCCTGGAACTATGGAGCAAATTCATTCTAGAGCTTCTCCAGTTTCATGTTTTTTCGTCTTAACAGCAAAATATGGGAATTTTGCTTTCAAAAATATCCCAAAGTATACAGTACAAACGTTTGATCTTCGGTAGTTATGTAGGACGCGATGCCCTGTGTGAACATATATCAGTCACTGCCTGGAACTATGGAGCAAATTCATTCTAGAGCTTCTCCAGTTTCATGTTTTTTCGTCTTAACAGCAAAATATGGGAACTTTGCTTTCAAAAATATCCCAAAGTATACAGTACAAACGTTTGATCTTCGGTAGGTATGTAGTACGCGATGCCCTGTGTGAAAATATATCAGTCACTGCCTGGAACTATGGAGCAAATTCATTCTAGAGCTTCTCCAGTTTCATGTTTTCTCGTCTTAACAGCAAAATATGGGAACTTTGCTTTCAAAAATATCCCAAAGTATACAGTACAAACGTTTGATCTTCGGTAGTTATGTAGTACGCGATGCCCTGTGTGAAGATATATCAGTCACTGCCTGAAACTATGGAGCAAATTCATTCTAGAGCTTCTCCAGTTTCATGTTTTCTCGTCTTAACAGCAAAATATGGGAACTTTGCTTTCAAAAATATCCCAAAGTATACAGTACAAACGTTTGATCTTCGGTAGTTATGTAGTACGCGATGCCCTGTGTGAACATATATCAGTCACTGCCTGGAACTATGTAGCAAATTCATTCTAGAGCTTCTCCAGTTTCATGTTTTCTCGTCTTAACAGCAAAATATGGGAATTTGCTTTCAAAAATATCCCAAAGTATACAGTACAAACGTTTGATCTTCGGTAGTTATGTAGTACGCGATGCCCTGTGTGAACATATATCAGTCACTGCCTGGAACTATGTAGCAAATTCATTCTAGAGCTTCTCCAGTTTCATTTTTCGCCTTAACAGCAAAATATGGGAACTTTGCTTTCAAAAATATCCCAAAGTATACAGTACAAACGTTTGATCTTCGGTAGTTATGTAGTACGCGATGCCCTGTGTGAACATATATCAGTCACTGCCTGGAACTATGGAGCACATTCATTCTAGAGCTTCTCCAGTTTCATGTTTTCTCGTCTTAACAGCAAAATATGGGAACTTTGCTTTCAAAAATATCCCAAAGTATACAGTACAAACGTTTGATCTTCGGTAGTTATGTAGTACGCGATGCCCTGTGTGAACATATATCAGTCACTGCCTGGAACTATGTAGCAAATTCATTCTAGAGCTTCTCCAGTTTCATGTTTTCTCGTCTTAACAGCAAAATATGGGAACTTTGCTTTCAAAAATATCCCAAAGTATACAGTACAAACGTTTGATCTTCGGTAGTTATGTAGTACGCGATGCCCTGTGTGAACATATATCAGTCACTGCCTGGAACTATGGAGCAAATTCATTCTAGAGCTTCTCCAGTTTCATGTTTTTCGTCTTAACAGCAAAATATGGGAACTTTGCTTTCAAAAATATCCCAAAGTATACAGTACAAACGTTTGATCTTCGGTAGTTATGTAGTACGCGATGCCCTGTGTGAACATATATCAGTCACTGCCTGGAACTATGGAGCAAATTCATTCTAGAGCTTCTCCAGTTTCATGTTTTTCGTCTTAACAGCAAAATATGGGAACTTTGCTTTCAAAAATATCCCAAAGTATACAGTACAAACGTTTGATCTTCGGTAGTTATGTAGTACGCGATGCCCTGTGTGAACATATATCAGTCACTGCCTGAAACTATGGAGCAAATTCATTCTAGAGCTTCTCCAGTTTCATGTTTTATCGCCTTAACAGCAAAATATGGGAACTTTGCTTTCAAAAATATCCCAAAGTATACAGTACAAACGTTTGATCTTCGGTAGTTATGTAGTACGCGATGCCCTGTGTGAAAATATATCAGTCACTGCCTGGAACTATGGAGCAAATTCATTCTAGAGCTTCTCCAGTTTCATGTTTTCTCGCCTTAACAGCAAAATATGGGAACTTTGCTTTCAAAAATATCCCAAAGTATACAGTACAAACGTTTGATCTTCGGTAGTTATGTAGTACGCGATGCCCTGTGTGAACATATATCAGTCACTGCCTGGAACTATGTAGCAAATTCATTCTAGAGCTTCTCCAGTTTCATGTTTTCTCGTCTTAACAGCAAAATATGGGAACTTTGCTTTCAAAAATATCCCAAAGTATACAGTACAAACGTTTGATCTTCGGTAGTTATGTAGTACGCGATGCCCTGTGTGAACATATATCAGTCACTGCCTGGAACTATGTAGCAAATTCATTCTAGAGCTTCTCCAGTTTCATGTTTTTCGTCTTAACAGCAAAATATGGGAACTTTGCTTTCAAAAATATCCCAAAGTATACAGTACAAACGTTTGATCTTCGGTAGTTATGTAGTACGCGATGCCCTGTGTGAACATATATCAGTCACTGCCTGGAACTATGTAGCAAATTCATTCTAGAGCTTCTCCAGTTTCATGTTTTTTCGTCTTAACAGCAAAATATGGGAACTTTGCTTTCAAAAATATCCCAAAGTATACAGTACAAACGTTTGATCTTCGGTAGTTATGTAGTACGCGATGCCCTGTGTGAACATATATCAGTCACTGCCTGGAACTATGGAGCAAATTCATTCTAGAGCTTCTCCAGTTTCATGTTTTCTCGTCTTAACAGCAAAATATGGGAATTTGCTTTCAAAAATATCCCAAAGTATACAGTACAAACGTTTGATCTTCGGTAGTTATGTAGTACGCGATGCCCTGTGTGAACATATATCAGTCACTGCCTGGAACTATGGAGCAAATTCATTCTAGAGCTTCTCCAGTTTCATGTTTTCTCGTCTTAACAGCAAAATATGGGAATTTGCTTTCAAAAATATCCCAAAGTATACAGTACAAACGTTTGATCTTCGGTAGTTATGTAGTACGCGATGCCCTGTGTGAACATATATCAGTCACTGCCTGGAACTATGGAGCAAATTCATTCTAGAGCTTCTCCAGTTTCATGTTTTCTCGTCTTAACAGCAAAATATGGGAACTTTGCTTTCAAAAATATCCCAAAGTATACAGTACAAACGTTTGATCTTCGGTAGTTATGTAGTACGCGATGCCCTGTGTGAACATATATCAGTCACTGCCTGGAACTATGGAGCAAATTCATTCTAGAGCTTCTCCAGTTTCATGTTTTCTCGTCTTAACAGCAAAATATGGGAATTTGCTTTCAAAAATATCCCAAAGTATACAGTACAAACGTTTGATCTTCGGTAGTTATGTAGTACGCGATGCCCTGTGTGAACATATATCAGTCACTGCCTGGAACTATGTAGCAAATTCATTCTAGAGCTTCTCCAGTTTCATGTTTTCTCGCCTTAACAGCAAAATATGGGAACTTTGCTTTCAAAAATATCCCAAAGTATACAGTACAAACGTTTGATCTTCGGTAGTTATGTAGTACGCGATGCCCTGTGTGAACATATATCAGTCACTGCCTGGAACTATGGAGCAAATTCATTCTAGAGCTTCTCCAGTTTCATGTTTTCTCGTCTTAACAGCAAAATATGGGAACTTTGCTTTCAAAAATATCCCAAAGTATACAGTACAAACGTTTGATCTTCGGTAGTTATGTAGTACGCGATGCCCTGTGTGAACATATATCAGTCACTGCCTGGAACTATGTAGCAAATTCATTCTAGAGCTTCTCCAGTTTCATGTTTTCTCGTCTTAACAGCAAAATATGGGAACTTTGCTTTCAAAAATATCCCAAAGTATACAGTACAAACGTTTGATCTTCGGTAGTTATGTAGTACGCGATGCCCTGTGTGAACATATATCAGTCACTGCCTGGAACTATGGAGCAAATTCATTCTAGAGCTTCTCCAGTTTCATGTTTTTCGTCTTAACAGCAAAATATGGGAACTTTGCTTTCAAAAATATCCCAAAGTATACAGTACAAACGTTTGATCTTCGGTAGTTATGTAGTACGCGATGCCCTGTGTGAACATATATCAGTCACTGCCTGGAACTATGGAGCAAATTCATTCTAGAGCTTCTCCAGTTTCATGTTTTTCGTCTTAACAGCAAAATATGGGAACTTTGCTTTCAAAAATATCCCAAAGTATACAGTACAAACGTTTGATCTTCGGTAGTTATGTAGTACGCGATGCCCTGTGTGAACATATATCAGTCACTGCCTGGAACTATGGAGCAAATTCATTCTAGAGCTTCTCCAGTTTCATGTTTTTCGTCTTAACAGCAAAATATGGGAACTTTGCTTTCAAAAATATCCCAAAGTATACAGTACAAACGTTTGATCTTCGGTAGTTATGTAGTACGCGATGCCCTGTGTGAACATATATCAGTCACTGCCTGGAACTATGTAGCAAATTCATTCTAGAGCTTCTCCAGTTTCATGTTTTTCGTCTTAACAGCAAAATATGGGAACTTTGCTTTCAAAAATATCCCAAAGTATACAGTACAAACGTTTGATCTTCGGTAGTTATGTAGTACGCGATGCCCTGTGTGAAAATATATCAGTCACTGCCTGGAACTATGGAGCAAATTCATTCTAGAGCTTCTCCAGTTTCATGTTTTCTCGTCTTAACAGCAAAATATGGGAACTTTGCTTTCAAAAATATCCCAAAGTATACAGTACAAACGTTTGATCTTCGGTAGTTATGTAGTACGCGATGCCCTGTGTGAACATATATCAGTCACTGCCTGGAACTATGGAGCAAATTCATTCTAGAGCTTCTCCAGTTTCATGTTTTCTCGTCTTAACAGCAAAATATGGGAATTTGCTTTCAAAAATATCCCAAAGTATACAGTACAAACGTTTGATCTTCGGTAGTTATGTAGTACGCGATGCCCTGTGTGAACATATATCAGTCACTGCCTGGAACTATGGAGCAAATTCATTCTAGAGCTTCTCCAGTTTCATGTTTTCTCGTCTTAACAGCAAAATATGGGAACTTTGCTTTCAAAAATATCCCAAAGTATACAGTACAAACGTTTGATCTTCGGTAGTTATGTAGTACGCGATGCCCTGTGTGAACATATATCAGTCACTGCCTGGAACTATGGAGCAAATTCATTCTAGAGCTTCTCCAGTTTCATGTTTTCTCGTCTTAACAGCAAAATATGGGAATTTGCTTTCAAAAATATCCCAAAGTATACAGTACAAACGTTTGATCTTCGGTAGTTATGTAGTACGCGATGCCCTGTGTGAACATATATCAGTCACTGCCTGGAACTATGTAGCAAATTCATTCTAGAGCTTCTCCAGTTTCATGTTTTCTCGCCTTAACAGCAAAATATGGGAACTTTGCTTTCAAAAATATCCCAAAGTATACAGTACAAACGTTTGATCTTCGGTAGTTATGTAGTACGCGATGCCCTGTGTGAACATATATCAGTCACTGCCTGGAACTATGGAGCAAATTCATTCTAGAGCTTCTCCAGTTTCATGTTTTCTCGTCTTAACAGCAAAATATGGGAACTTTGCTTTCAAAAATATCCCAAAGTATACAGTACAAACGTTTGATCTTCGGTAGTTATGTAGTACGCGATGCCCTGTGTGAACATATATCAGTCACTGCCTGGAACTATGTAGCAAATTCATTCTAGAGCTTCTCCAGTTTCATGTTTTCTCGTCTTAACAGCAAAATATGGGAACTTTGCTTTCAAAAATATCCCAAAGTATACAGTACAAACGTTTGATCTTCGGTAGTTATGTAGTACGCGATGCCCTGTGTGAACATATATCAGTCACTGCCTGGAACTATGGAGCAAATTCATTCTAGAGCTTCTCCAGTTTCATGTTTTTCGTCTTAACAGCAAAATATGGGAACTTTGCTTTCAAAAATATCCCAAAGTATACAGTACAAACGTTTGATCTTCGGTAGTTATGTAGTACGCGATGCCCTGTGTGAACATATATCAGTCACTGCCTGGAACTATGGAGCAAATTCATTCTAGAGCTTCTCCAGTTTCATGTTTTTCGTCTTAACAGCAAAATATGGGAACTTTGCTTTCAAAAATATCCCAAAGTATACAGTACAAACGTTTGATCTTCGGTAGTTATGTAGTACGCGATGCCCTGTGTGAACATATATCAGTCACTGCCTGGAACTATGTAGCAAATTCATTCTAGAGCTTCTCCAGTTTCATGTTTTCTCGTCTTAACAGCAAAATATGGGAACTTTGCTTTCAAAAATATCCCAAAGTATACAGTACAAACGTTTGATCTTCGGTAGTTATGTAGTACGCGATGCCCTGTGTGAACATATATCAGTCACTGCCTGGAACTATGTAGCAAATTCATTCTAGAGCTTCTCCAGTTTCATGTTTTTTCGTCTTAACAGCAAAATATGGGAACTTTGCTTTCAAAAATATCCCAAAGTATACAGTACAAACGTTTGATCTTCGGTAGTTATGTAGTACGCGATGCCCTGTGTGAACATATATCAGTCACTGCCTGGAACTATGTAGCAAATTCATTCTAGAGCTTCTCCAGTTTCATGTTTTTCGTCTTAACAGCAAAATATGGGAACTTTGCTTTCAAAAATATCCCAAAGTATACAGTACAAACGTTTGATCTTCGGTAGTTATGTAGTACGCGATGCCCTGTGTGAACATATATCAGTCACTGCCTGGAACTATGGAGCAAATTCATTCTAGAGCTTCTCCAGTTTCATGTTTTCTCGTCTTAACAGCAAAATATGGGAATTTGCTTTCAAAAATATCCCAAAGTATACAGTACAAACGTTTGATCTTCGGTAGTTATGTAGTACGCGATGCCCTGTGTGAACATATATCAGTCACTGCCTGGAACTATGTAGCAAATTCATTCTAGAGCTTCTCCAGTTTCATGTTTTTCGTCTTAACAGCAAAATATGGGAACTTTGCTTTCAAAAATATCCCAAAGTATACAGTACAAACGTTTGATCTTCGGTAGTTATGTAGTACGCGATGCCCTGTGTGAAAATATATCAGTCACTGCCTGGAACTATGGAGCAAATTCATTCTAGAGCTTCTCCAGTTTCATGTTTTCTCGTCTTAACAGCAAAATATGGGAACTTTGCTTTCAAAAATATCCCAAAGTATACAGTACAAACGTTTGATCTTCGGTAGTTATGTAGTACGCGATGCCCTGTGTGAACATATATCAGTCACTGCCTGGAACTATGGAGCAAATTCATTCTAGAGCTTCTCCAGTTTCATGTTTTCTCGTCTTAACAGCAAAATATGGGAACTTTGCTTTCAAAAATATCCCAAAGTATACAGTACAAACGTTTGATCTTCGGTAGTTATGTAGTACGCGATGCCCTGTGTGAAAATATATCAGTCACTGCCTGGAACTATGGAGCAAATTCATTCTAGAGCTTCTCCAGTTTCATGTTTTCTCGTCTTAACAGCAAAATATGGGAACTTTGCTTTCAAAAATATCCCAAAGTATACAGTACAAACGTTTGATCTTCGGTAGTTATGTAGTACGCGATGCCCTGTGTGAACATATATCAGTCACTGCCTGGAACTATGTAGCAAATTCATTCTAGAGCTTCTCCAGTTTCATGTTTTCTCGCCTTAACAGCAAAATATGGGAACTTTGCTTTCAAAAATATCCCAAAGTATACAGTACAAACGTTTGATCTTCGGTAGTTATGTAGTACGCGATGCCCTGTGTGAACATATATCAGTCACTGCCTGGAACTATGGAGCAAATTCATTCTAGAGCTTCTCCAGTTTCATGTTTTCTCGTCTTAACAGCAAAATATGGGAACTTTGCTTTCAAAAATATCCCAAAGTATACAGTACAAACGTTTGATCTTCGGTAGTTATGTAGTACGCGATGCCCTGTGTGAACATATATCAGTCACTGCCTGGAACTATGTAGCAAATTCATTCTAGAGCTTCTCCAGTTTCATGTTTTTCGTCTTAACAGCAAAATATGGGAACTTTGCTTTCAAAAATATCCCAAAGTATACAGTACAAACGTTTGATCTTCGGTAGTTATGTAGTACGCGATGCCCTGTGTGAACATATATCAGTCACTGCCTGGAACTATGTAGCAAATTCATTCTAGAGCTTCTCCAGTTTCATGTTTTTCGTCTTAACAGCAAAATATGGGAACTTTGCTTTCAAAAATATCCCAAAGTATACAGTACAAACGTTTGATCTTCGGTAGTTATGTAGTACGCGATGCCCTGTGTGAACATATATCAGTCACTGCCTGGAACTATGGAGCAAATTCATTCTAGAGCTTCTCCAGTTTCATGTTTTCTCGTCTTAACAGCAAAATATGGGAACTTTGCTTTCAAAAATATCCCAAAGTATACAGTACAAACGTTTGATCTTCGGTAGTTATGTAGTACGCGATGCCCTGTGTGAACATATATCAGTCACTGCCTGGAACTATGGAGCAAATTCATTCTAGAGCTTCTCCAGTTTCATGTTTTCTCGTCTTAACAGCAAAATATGGGAACTTTGCTTTCAAAAATATCCCAAAGTATACAGTACAAACGTTTGATCTTCGGTAGTTATGTAGTACGCGATGCCCTGTGTGAACATATATCAGTCACTGCCTGGAACTATGGAGCAAATTCATTCTAGAGCTTCTCCAGTTTCATGTTTTCTCGTCTTAACAGCAAAATATGGGAACTTTGCTTTCAAAAATATCCCAAAGTATACAGTACAAACGTTTGATCTTCGGTAGTTATGTAGTACGCGATGCCCTGTGTGAACATATATCAGTCACTGCCTGGAACTATGTAGCAAATTCATTCTAGAGCTTCTCCAGTTTCATGTTTTTCGTCTTAACAGCAAAATATGGGAACTTTGCTTTCAAAAATATCCCAAAGTATACAGTACAAACGTTTGATCTTCGGTAGTTATGTAGTACGCGATGCCCTGTGTGAACATATATCAGTCACTGCCTGGAACTATGGAGCAAATTCATTCTAGAGCTTCTCCAGTTTCATGTTTTCTCGTCTTAACAGCAAAATATGGGAACTTTGCTTTCAAAAATATCCCAAAGTATACAGTACAAACGTTTGATCTTCGGTAGTTATGTAGTACGCGATGCCCTGTGTGAACATATATCAGTCACTGCCTGGAACTATGTAGCAAATTCATTCTAGAGCTTCTCCAGTTTCATGTTTTTCGTCTTAACAGCAAAATATGGGAACTTTGCTTTCAAAAATATCCCAAAGTATACAGTACAAACGTTTGATCTTCGGTAGTTATGTAGTACGCGATGCCCTGTGTGAACATATATCAGTCACTGCCTGGAACTATGTAGCAAATTCATTCTAGAGCTTCTCCAGTTTCATGTTTTTCGTCTTAACAGCAAAATATGGGAACTTTGCTTTCAAAAATATCCCAAAGTATACAGTACAAACGTTTGATCTTCGGTAGTTATGTAGTACGCGATGCCCTGTGTGAAAATATATCAGTCACTGCCTGGAACTATGTAGCAAATTCATTCTAGAGCTTCTCCAGTTTCATGTTTTTCGTCTTAACAGCAAAATATGGGAACTTTGCTTTCAAAAATATCCCAAAGTATACAGTACAAACGTTTGATCTTCGGTAGTTATGTAGTACGCGATGCCCTGTGTGAACATATATCAGTCACTGCCTGGAACTATGGAGCAAATTCATTCTAGAGCTTCTCCAGTTTCATGTTTTCTCGTCTTAACAGCAAAATATGGGAACTTTGCTTTCAAAAATATCCCAAAGTATACAGTACAAACGTTTGATCTTCGGTAGTTATGTAGTACGCGATGCCCTGTGTGAACATATATCAGTCACTGCCTGGAACTATGTAGCAAATTCATTCTAGAGCTTCTCCAGTTTCATGTTTTTCGTCTTAACAGCAAAATATGGGAACTTTGCTTTCAAAAATATCCCAAAGTATACAGTACAAACGTTTGATCTTCGGTAGTTATGTAGTACGCGATGCCCTGTGTGAACATATATCAGTCACTGCCTGGAACTATGTAGCAAATTCATTCTAGAGCTTCTCCAGTTTCATGTTTTTTCGTCTTAACAGCAAAATATGGGAACTTTGCTTTCAAAAATATCCCAAAGTATACAGTACAAACGTTTGATCTTCGGTAGTTATGTAGTACGCGATGCCCTGTGTGAACATATATCAGTCACTGCCTGGAACTATGGAGCAAATTCATTCTAGAGCTTCTCCAGTTTCATGTTTTCTCGTCTTAACAGCAAAATATGGGAACTTTGCTTTCAAAAATATCCCAAAGTATACAGTACAAACGTTTGATCTTCGGTAGTTATGTAGTACGCGATGCCCTGTGTGAACATATATCAGTCACTGCCTGGAACTATGTAGCAAATTCATTCTAGAGCTTCTCCAGTTTCATGTTTTTCGTCTTAACAGCAAAATATGGGAACTTTGCTTTCAAAAATATCCCAAAGTATACAGTACAAACGTTTGATCTTCGGTAGTTATGTAGTACGCGATGCCCTGTGTGAACATATATCAGTCACTGCCTGGAACTATGTAGCAAATTCATTCTAGAGCTTCTCCAGTTTCATGTTTTTCGTCTTAACAGCAAAATATGGGAACTTTGCTTTCAAAAATATCCCAAAGTATACAGTACAAACGTTTGATCTTCGGTAGTTATGTAGTACGCGATGCCCTGTGTGAAAATATATCAGTCACTGCCTGGAACTATGGAGCAAATTCATTCTAGAGCTTCTCCAGTTTCATGTTTTCTCGTCTTAACAGCAAAATATGGGAACTTTGCTTTCAAAAATATCCCAAAGTATACAGTACAAACGTTTGATCTTCGGTAGTTATGTAGTACGCGATGCCCTGTGTGAACATATATCAGTCACTGCCTGGAACTATGGAGCAAATTCATTCTAGAGCTTCTCCAGTTTCATGTTTTCTCGTCTTAACAGCAAAATATGGGAACTTTGCTTTCAAAAATATCCCAAAGTATACAGTACAAACGTTTGATCTTCGGTAGTTATGTAGTACGCGATGCCCTGTGTGAACATATATCAGTCACTGCCTGGAACTATGGAGCAAATTCATTCTAGAGCTTCTCCAGTTTCATGTTTTTCGTCTTAACAGCAAAATATGGGAACTTTGCTTTCAAAAATATCCCAAAGTATACAGTACAAACGTTTGATCTTCGGTAGTTATGTAGTACGCGATGCCCTGTGTGAACATATATCAGTCACTGCCTGGAACTATGGAGCAAATTCATTCTAGAGCTTCTCCAGTTTCATGTTTTTCGTCTTAACAGCAAAATATGGGAACTTTGCTTTCAAAAATATCCCAAAGTATACAGTACAAACGTTTGATCTTCGGTAGTTATGTAGTACGCGATGCCCTGTGTGAACATATATCAGTCACTGCCTGGAACTATGGAGCAAATTCATTCTAGAGCTTCTCCAGTTTCATGTTTTTCGTCTTAACAGCAAAATATGGGAACTTTGCTTTCAAAAATATCCCAAAGTATACAGTACAAACGTTTGATCTTCGGTAGTTATGTAGTACGCGATGCCCTGTGTGAACATATATCAGTCACTGCCTGGAACTATGGAGCAAATTCATTCTAGAGCTTCTCCAGTTTCATGTTTTCTCGTCTTAACAGCAAAATATGGGAACTTTGCTTTCAAAAATATCCCAAAGTATACAGTACAAACGTTTGATCTTCGGTAGTTATGTAGTACGCGATGCCCTGTGTGAAAATATATCAGTCACTGCCTGGAACTATGGAGCAAATTCATTCTAGAGCTTCTCCAGTTTCATGTTTTCTCGTCTTAACAGCAAAATATGGGAATTTGCTTTCAAAAATATCCCAAAGTATACAGTACAAACGTTTGATCTTCGGTAGTTATGTAGTACGCGATGCCCTGTGTGAACATATATCAGTCACTGCCTGGAACTATGTAGCAAATTCATTCTAGAGCTTCTGCAGTTTCATGTTTTCTCGCCTTAACAGCAAAATATGGGAACTTTGCTTTCAAAAATATCCCAAAGTATACAGTACAAACGTTTGATCTTCGGTAGTTATGTAGTACGCGATGCCCTGTGTGAACATATATCAGTCACTGCCTGGAACTATGGAGCAAATTCATTCTAGAGCTTCTCCAGTTTCATGTTTTCTCGTCTTAACAGCAAAATATGGGAACTTTGCTTTCAAAAATATCCCAAAGTATACAGTACAAACGTTTGATCTTCGGTAGTTATGTAGTACGCGATGCCCTGTGTGAACATATATCAGTCACTGCCTGGAACTATGTAGCAAATTCATTCTAGAGCTTCTCCAGTTTCATGTTTTTCGTCTTAACAGCAAAATATGGGAACTTTGCTTTCAAAAATATCCCAAAGTATACAGTACAAACGTTTGATCTTCGGTAGTTATGTAGTACGCGATGCCCTGTGTGAACATATATCAGTCACTGCCTGGAACTATGTAGCAAATTCATTCTAGAGCTTCTCCAGTTTCATGTTTTTCGTCTTAACAGCAAAATATGGGAACTTTGCTTTCAAAAATATCCCAAAGTATACAGTACAAACGTTTGATCTTCGGTAGTTATGTAGTACGCGATGCCCTGTGTGAACATATATCAGTCACTGCCTGGAACTATGGAGCAAATTCATTCTAGAGCTTCTCCAGTTTCATGTTTTCTCGTCTTAACAGCAAAATATGGGAACTTTGCTTTCAAAAATATCCCAAAGTATACAGTACAAACGTTTGATCTTCGGTAGTTATGTAGTACGCGATGCCCTGTGTGAACATATATCAGTCACTGCCTGGAACTATGGAGCAAATTCATTCTAGAGCTTCTCCAGTTTCATGTTTTCTCGTCTTAACAGCAAAATATGGGAACTTTGCTTTCAAAAATATCCCAAAGTATACAGTACAAACGTTTGATCTTCGGTAGTTCTGTAGTACGCGATGCCTTGTGTGAACATATATCAGTCACTGCCTGGAACTATGGAGCAAATTCATTCTAGAGCTTCTCCAGTTTCATGTTTTTCGTCTTAACAGCAAAATATGGGAACTTTGCTTTCAAAAATATCCCAAAGTATACAGTACAAACGTTTGATCTTCGGTAGTTATGTAGTACGCGATGCCCTGTGTGAACATATATCAGTCACTGCCTGGAACTATGGAGCAAATTCATTCTAGAGCTTCTCCAGTTTCATGTTTTTTCGTCTTAACAGCAAAATATGGGAACTTTGCTTTCAAAAATATCCCAAAGTATACAGTACAAACGTTTGATCTTCGGTAGTTATGTAGTACGCGATGCCCTGTGTGAACATATATCAGTCACTGCCTGAAACTATGGAGCAAATTCATTCTAGAGCTTCTCCAGTTTCATGTTTTCTCGCCTTAACAGCAAAATATGGGAACTTTGCTTTCAAAAATATCCCAAAGTATACAGTACAAACGTTTGATCTTCGGTAGTTATGTAGTACGCGATGCCCTGTGTGAAAATATATCAGTCACTGCCTGGAACTATGGAGCAAATTCATTCTAGAGCTTCTCCAGTTTCATGTTTTCGCCTTAACAGCAAAATATGGGAACTTTGCTTTCAAAAATATCCCAAAGTATACAGTACAAACGTTTGATCTTCGGTAGTTATGTAGTACGCGATGCCCTGTGTGAACATATATCAGTCACTGCCTGGAACTATGGAGCAAATTCATTCTAGAGCTTCTCCAGTTTCATGTTTTCTCGTCTTAACAGCAAAATATGGGAACTTTTCTTTCAAAAATATCCCAAAGTATACAGTACAAACGTTTGATCTTCGGTAGTTATGTAGTACGCGATGCCTTGTGTGAAAATATATCAGTCACTGCCTGGAACTATGTAGCAAATTCATTCTAGAGCTTCTCCAGTTTCATGTTTTTTCGTCTTAACAGCAAAATATGGGAACTTTGCTTTCAAAAATATCCCAAAGTATACAGTACAAACGTTTGATCTTCGGTAGTTACGTAGTACGCGATGCCCTGTGTGAACATATATCAGTCACTGCCTGGAACTATGTAGCAAATTCATTCTAGAGCTTCTCCAGTTTCATGTTTATTCGTCTTAACAGCAAAATATGGGAACTTTGCTTTCAAAAATATCCCAAAGTATACAGTACAAACGTTTGATCTTCGGTAGTTATGTAGTACGCGATGCCCTGTGTGAACATATATCAGTCACTGCCTGGAACTATGGAGCAAATTCATTCTAGAGCTTCTCCAGTTTCATGTTTTCTCGTCTTAACAGCAAAATATGGGAATTTGCTTTCAAAAATATCCCAAAGTATACAGTACAAACGTTTGATCTTCGGTAGTTATGTAGTACGCGATGCCCTGTGTGAAAATATATCAGTCACTGCCTGGAACTATGGAGCAAATTCATTCTAGAGCTTCTCCAGTTTCATGTTTTCTCGTCTTAACAGCAAAATATGGGAACTTTGCTTTCAAAAATATCCCAAAGTATACAGTACAAACGTTTGATCTTCGGTAGTTATGTAGTACGCGATGCCCTGTGTGAACATATATCAGTCACTGCCTGGAACTATGGAGCAAATTCATTCTAGAGCTTCTCCAGTTTCATGTTTTCTCGTCTTAACAGCAAAATATGGGAACTTTGCTTTCAAAAATATCCCAAAGTATACAGTACAAACGTTTGATCTTCGGTAGTTATGTAGTACGCGATGCCCTGTGTGAACATATATCAGTCACTGCCTGGAACTATGGAGCACATTCATTCTAGAGCTTCTCCAGTTTCATGTTTTCTCGTCTTAACAGCAGAATATGGGAACTTTGCTTTCAAAAATATCCCAAAGTATACAGTACAAACGTTTGATCTTCGGTAGTTATGTAGTACGCGATGCCATGTGTGAACATATATCAGTCACTGCCTCTATGCTGCTCTATACACGCTAAAAGTAGTGATTATTTACATGGAGTCTGGTGGAGATACGCTGCTCTATACATGCTAAAAGTAGTGATTATTTACATGGAGTCTGGTGGAGATATGCTGTCCTATACGCGCTAAAAGTAGTGATTATTTACATGAAGCAGTGATAGAGATAATATATATATGTACATAATATGTGTGTCTGATTATAGTATAATAGTTCATGAAATAAAACGTTAACATTGCAGTTTTATTTGAAGAATAATATATTGTTATTTCTGCAAGTTGCTGTAGAGTCATAAATGGGTTTCATGACATACAGTAAAATACAATGTAGTGCCATGAACTCACCACCAGATGGAAGCAAAAGACCGTCTGAGGAGAGAGTGCTGTCTGCTGTGTGGTCTTGCTGAATGGATATAAAAACATGAGTGACATTTGTTACAAGTTATTACGTACTATATGCCATATAACGTTGGATTGTTGCATTTTCTGGGCAAATATGCTGCTCTATACACACTAAAGGTAGTGATTATTTACATGGAGTCTGGTGGAGATACGCTGCTCTATACACGCTAAAAGTACTGATTATTTACATGGAGTCTGGTGGAGATATGCTGCTCTATACACGCTAAAAGTAGTGATTATTTACATGGAGTCTGGTGGAGATATGCTGCTCTATACACGCTAAAAGTAGTGATTATTTACATGGAGTCTGGTGGCGATATGCTGCTCTATACACACTAAAAGTAGTGATTATTTACATGGAGTCTGGTGGAGATATGCTGCTCTACACACACTAAAAGTAGTGATTATTTACATGGAGTCTGGTGGAGATATGCTGCTCTATACACACTAAAAGTAGAGATTATTTACATGGAGTCTGGTGGAGATACGCTGCTCTATACATGCTAAAAGTACTGATTATTTACATGGAGTCTGGTGGAGATACGCTGCCCTATACGCGCTTAAAGTAGTGATTATTTACATGGAGTCTGGTGGAGATATGCTGCTCTATACACGCTAAAAGTAGTGATTATTTACATGGAGCAGTGATAGAGAAAATAATACATAATATGTGTGTGATTATAGTATAATAGTTTATGAAATAAAACGTTGACATTTTAGTTTTATTTTAAGAATAATCTATTATTAGTTTAAAAACCACAACAAGAGGAGATAGGTTAGAGAAAGCCTAAATGTTTCCATGGTAACGGCAGGTTAGACCAATCAGATACGTTGTTCAAACGCCTGGAATTGTGGGTAGTGTAGTTCCCCTATACGATCACAGATTATAACATGTTTGTCTTAAAAGAAGGTTGATTTCATACAGACGTCTATCTTCTACAGGAGCAGAAACCTTCGTGGAACTACCACGTAGCTCGTGGTCGGTCTACTACAGATGCCTTAAATATTACGAACTGATAATGTAAATATTTTGGTCATAGATCATCAACCGGAAGTTACGACTCTACCCTCCGCTTTCCGGAAGCAGGAAGTATTACATGACGCTATTGGTATCCAGTTAGCTAGTGACCCAGCAAGCATACGTTAGCAAGTAGCCCCTTCGCCTTTTCTGTAATCTCTACTCTTGTTTTGGTGCTCAAACCACCCTTCTTTTGGGCAAATTAGGTAACTATAAAGACAGTTAAATGTGAATATTACCCTAGTGCTAAAGTCGGCAGGGGGATGTAGCTTGCTAGCTAGTTAGCTAACGTACGGGGTAGCTAGCAGTCTGACTCCGAAATAGCTTGTTCTCGAAGCTTTATTCAACTTCTATGTGTCTATCGCCAAAGTGGTAAGGACTCTTAACACGTCACCGTTAAAACAACAACTATATGTATTTAAAGCAAAATATAAGCAACACTGGGGTATATATCTTATCTAGCTAGCTACGTACACCATTGCCTTGCTAAACCAGACTTCATGTAAATAAAGAGTCATTTTAGCATCGTAAAACACACTTCATTCAAAGTTGATAGCCACCAAATTAAACTATGAAAGCCGTTTCTGGGCTTGTCTAATCACACTTTCGGTCAATCGCATTCCTAGTTTTGGTTGACATTAACAGCTAATTTGACCGATTCACATGTGAAAATATGTTAGCTCCGTGCACGCTAAAAGCGCTATTTGTTTTAACGTAGTGCTGTGTTTCAGCGCTAACCACGCCAGATCTATCAATCTATACCACTGTGTGTATTTAGAATTTATATATAGGCTAATATACTGTATATATTTTTGGCATGCTTTCTCAGGCTGTTATTCAAGGATTTGACTTTATATTTGTATATGTTGTTTTACATGTTGTCTTAAATACATTACGTTCTGTCATTACATAGCTATTTACAATTAAGGAAATATGTTTTCAGTCTACACTCAGTTTGTTAGCAACACAGCTCTCACATGGTAAACATAAACACCTTGACTGTGTGAGGGATATAACACTGATTTATTTGCATCCCCCACAGTTCGGAGCCTACAGCCAAGGATTCCAGACCGCCCAAGCCATATGGCAAAATGATCACTCCTGTTTTTCTTCCAAGTGAAATAATCTTTTAATTCAAATCACACCAGATCTTAGGCTAACTGAAATAAATCATGCCTATCTCTAGGTATGGTGAAGGGTTTGTGATGATATTGGGTTATTTAAATTTCAAAGGTCAAGGGAACTTTATCAGGATGCATAGTATCCTGGATCCATGAAATAACTGGCCTTTAAAAATAAAACCTGCCTGTCTCTATGGGAATTTAACACAGGCAGTGTATACTTAGATATATATATATATATATATATATATATATATATAGATATATATATCTATCTATAGATATATATATATATATATATATATATATATATATATATATATATAGATATATATATATCTATCTATAGATATATATATATATATATATATATATATATATATATATATATATATATATATCTATAGATATATATATATCTATATATATATAGATATATATATATCTATCTATAGATAGATATATATATATATAGATAGATATATATATATATATCTCTAAGTATACACTGCCTGTGTTAAATTCCCATAGATATCTATATATATATATCTATATATATATATATGTCTATATATATATATATATATATATATATATATATATATATATATATATATATATATATATATATATATAGACATATATCTATAGACATATATATAGATATAGATATATATCTATAGATATATATCTATAGATATAGATATATATAGATATATCTATAGATATAGATATGTGTATATAGATATATAAAGATATATATATATATATATATATATATATATATATATTTAAACAGTGTCTTGCATGGAAAATCGAGTGACTCACCTTATTGCAGAAGAAAATCTCAATCTGTCTTCCACTTTAACTGCCAGACTACTGTAAAAGAGCTCAGCCCAAACCGAGCCAAAAAAAATTAATCTCACATGGTTCACGTCTAGTGCCACATGCCTTATAGTTCCCTGTGGCGGTTGTCAGGACAACCCTGTACCTTCTGCATAATCTCGATTGTCAGTGTGAGAATGTGAAAGTTTAGAAATTTAGATTCATAACAACTGCTGTTGAAGAAATCTTGTGAGAAAGTTTCACAGGGACTAGTAACTGTTTATATTTACTTTAGAGCTCCAATCTTCAAATTTAGAATCATAACAACAGCTGTGATTTAGAGTAAAGAATTTCACACGTGAACAGCAGTAACAGTAAACAGTCATTTATTTATTTAATTTTACTAGGAATTCTCTGGTAAGTGGACCACATGAAGTGTTATTAATGGTAAATAAGGAAGTCATTGTACATGCATCCTAATACGCTTTGCTCAGTATGGGCCTTATACGTTCTTTGCCATTCCACCTTAATAAACATGCAGGCTCACCCATCTTCTAAAGTGAGATCTGGTACATAACTAATTTACTTTAAGTTTGACACCTTTCAGCCCACACAGGTAATTACACATTTGTAATAAGTGATAAGTCACACTGTGAAAACATGGAGGTCTATTGAGGTACACAATATTTTTTTGAAGTTGTATTGGTATTTTAAGTATGTTATCAGTTTGAAAAGTTTCGGTTAATGCTTCATTATGTATAGTATGGCATGATATTTACTTTAGTCCTGTCAGTAACACTTCCGAATCCTACACCTATCGGCCTGCCAGACTGGCTGTGGCAAACAGTGCTAAAGTAGACCTGAGAAAGTGACGGGGGGGTATTATGGTATGGTGTGTATGTGTGAAAATAATGAGTTCTGTGTGTGAATGTGAGGCGTCAGACTATCTATGTTGACAAAAGCACAGTTCTTTCCGTGTGGCCTTGAAGAAGATAAGCCAGCCTAGCGAGATAGAGCCACAGCTGCAAGTTGTTTTCCCGCTCGGAAGAAGGGGGGGTTGACTCGATGGAATTTGATCGATCTGATATTGATCTGATATTGGAACATATAACATTATGTGAATATCTGACACACACAATGTAACTCACTCTTCTGTGCCTGTAACCAATGTGTGAGAATGTCTGCACAGATGCTGTAGTGAAAATTGTGTTTGTAACATGAATTTAACCCTTGTGTCCTTCTGTTGACCCTGCCACTTGTTTTCCTTTTTTTCTGTTCTGGGCTTAAAGCTAAATGTGTCGTCTGTCCTAAAGTCTTCCCGTCTCTTTCAACATTTTAATGCACATTTCTGTTGTGACGACTTTCTTTTCACTTTTTTTTTTGTTCACTGTTTTCTATCGGCCACTAGATGGCAGTCCAAGACCACAAATGAGAGTAACAGCAGCTTGTGAATGACAAGGTGAAATGGGGTTGCACATTATATAGTAAGGCAGCTTTATGTACTGTATATAATATAATCATCGCACAATAATGCTTACTATAATATAACCATACTTATAAAATAATGTGATGAGAAGTAATCTTGTTTTTTTTTTTAATCATGAATTTAACCCTTGTGTCCTTCTGTTGACCCTGCCACTTGTTTCCTTGTTTTCTTTCTTTTCTGGGCCTAAAGCTGAATGTCTCGTCCGTCCTAAAGTTTTCCTGTCTCTTTCCCAACATTTTAATGTACATTTCTGTTGTGAAGATTTTCTTTTTGACATTTTGTCACTTTGTCGAGGTTGCTGTTTTATGATATGCTACAGAAATTAAATAAAACACCTCCAATCAATGAAAATAGTAATCTGACCATTTATTTTGCCTGTTATCATTAGCTTCTAAGAATAAAACGTGTAATTGAATTTCCTTGTTTCCCACTAAAAACAGAAACGGTCATCCAATCATAAATGTGACCTCACATGGGTAAATGGCAAATATGAGCCATCATTGGTAACTGAGCTAAAGGAAACATCTGTTAAGTATTTTAACAGATATAATTATGTCCACATTGACAACCCTTTACAGCGATAAATGCACAGTGGTGAGCCTGCACTCGTCTCCTGCTGAGTCATCCCCACGTCCGTCTCCTCTCCGTTCGGGAGCTTCATGTTCTTTGAGGACAGTTTCAGTTCGCTGGTCACAATAAAAAGAATGATTAGTGCAATTAAAACATTTTGGGAAATAATATATTTGTTTTTAATGTACAAAGACACACACACACACACTGACACACACACGGAAACAGACACACACAAACATACACACAAAAACATCTACTTTCCCACAAGCTGTAGAAGTCTTACTGCATTCAGAACAATAACAAGCCTGAGTTAGATAAGAAAAATTTATACCAATAGACATCTCACTCACACACACACACACACACACACACACACAGACAGAGAAATTATGAATTCCTCATAATTATTAGTTCTCTATTTTGTATTTCTCTGTAATAGTGTCTTAAAATATAACTTTCATTGCTTATTATATATTAATATCCTACCCTAGCTACCATATGATACAAATTTCTAGGCAAGCAGGGCTTGTCATCTTTCTGATATAGGCCATCAACACAAGTTGCACCGTCCGACAGCCATACATCTTTCTCGGTCTTGGGGGAGTTGTCCTGCATGTTTTTTAGTACTTCTGTAGGGATCGGATTCTGTGGTTCCTCTCGAACCGCTAAGTGCTCTGATCTTACAGCCGCTCTCTTAGCTTCCTTATCTGCTTTTGCATTTCCTAAACTGACTGGATCTTGTCGCTTAGTATGCGCTGCACACTTACAAATAGCTAGTCTGAGTGGTAACTGAATAGCTTGAAGTAGCTTCACTAGCAAGTCTGCATGTTCAACTGTCTTTCCTGTAGAAGTCATCATTCCTCGCCTACTCCACTGAGTAGCAAAACAATGCACTGTCGAAAAGCATACTGGCTATCTGTGTAGATAGTGACTGATTTGTCCTTTGCCCTGTTGTGGAAGTTTCTGTACAGCGAGAGAGGAATTTCAGTGTGAGATGAGACCTTGTTGAGACAAAATAAAGATTTTCACGACCACAAAATCTCCTGGCTCCAGCGTGTGGAGCGGTCTTTCAGCTGGGTGAGACAGGGCAGCAGAAACCTGGATTCTTATGGCAGAGAGAGCAGAAGACAGTTGTACACCCTACTCTAACATATCATGGGGTGCTCTAAGAGCCTCTAACCCACACACTGGGTGGTCTGCCAAAAAAAAGATCCTAAAAGGACTGAGGTTACTGCGCGTTCTTACCCTCATTCGCATGAACATAGTTTTGTTCTTAACGTGCCGTTATTGCTTGACAACCGACTTGATATTCCCCATCTGGGAATAATTTCTGTCATTAGAGCTTTTGCTAACACTGAAGTTGTTTGTTTTGAAGCGGGAAACACTTCCACCCATTTTGAAAACATCTCAACCATCACCAAACAACACATTTTCCCCTCCGACGGTGTGAGCTCAACAAAATCCATCAAATGCCCTTATCAGTGGTGGATGTGCTACCTACTACTTTCGTTAACAATGATAGCATTCCACTCTTTTGACACATGGTAACGCCCATGTGTCGACCTCACTCTGACATCTCTCCATTAGCATGTATAGGACCTGAGCATGTGTGTGCAATTCAGGCCTGTGTGTAATAACAACAGAGTGAATTGTAATTAATAATAAAGTATAGATTATTAACTTTGCAAAATGTGTGAAACAATGGTGTTGAAGGCAAGGATGTGAATCCGGCCCCAGCCAGACACCCTCTTTAAAGGTGCACCCTGCATTTTTCAACTGTGTACTGCAGCTACTGAATCTGGAAGTGAAAAATCAGTCAGCTGCACCGCGTGTGCAGAACATTTGCATATGCCTATCTGTGATGGGAGCAAGATGGCCGTCAGAAGGTCATTGATCAATTGGTGATGCAAAGTGGGCTTACCATAAGACTTAAGGAAGTTTCGGTGTTTCCACAATGCCCCAAAATCATGTACAACCCCAAAAGCGTACCTGGAGTCCGTGTAGCTTGTTACAGACAAACCTTCAGCCAGTTTACATGCTTCAGTGAGAGCAATTACTTCAGCCACCTGCGCAGAGAAGTGTTTGGGAAGAGATTTAGCAATTAAGGTTTCTGCGTCAGATACTACAGCAAACCCTACCTGTCCCTGGCCAGTGTCAGGGCAGCGTGAGGCTGACCCCTCCACATACAAAACCAGATCTGAATTTGGCACCGGTGTGTCAGTCAGATCTGGACGTGGAGCACAGGTGTGTTGCAACTCTGCCAAAACAATCATGCGGTTCTCCCTATCCTGGTGTGGGCATAAGAGAAGCGAGGTTAAGTACTGTACAAAATGTTTAACAGTAACATTAGGCATATCAAGCAGACATGTGTGATACCTCAGATATCGTGCTGCAGAAGAAAAGACGTCATGCAGCGACCTAAGGTTATTATTTTTCTTATATTGCTTGTACCCCAATACTGTCTAGACTAGAAAGGTGAAGAGTGTTCTACTCATTTAACCCCTTTATTTGATGAGTGAAAAACTGTGTGTCTGAGTGTGTTGTGCGTCAGTAGTAACATTAATTAATTAATTAACATTAATGTGAGAAGAAGTGGTGTTAGAATAAATGGTGTATTCAGATTTAGCTCTATCATATCTGTCTAACAACCAAAATGCAACCCCCCACCAACACAGAAAACCAGAATATATTTATTGTAATACACCATGTCTGTCTCTTCCTGTGTGCGTCCATCTTCACAGCGAGCCTGCTGTGTCCTTCAGGAATGTGCTGTGTGTGTGTGGGTGCCTGAGTCAGTACCGTGCTGCAGATGTTTCTTCTGGTGTCAGAGGTTCGTCCACTAGCACATGACAACACCGTTGGTGTCAGGTTTTTTCCCTGCCCTGTCTCTTGTGTGTGTGTGTGTGACGTTGGTGACACAGAACGCCGTCTGTCAGGCCACAGTCTGGTGCTGGAACCTCTTGCAGTGCGATGCGTGGATCCACAGAGCCCGCTCAGCACCCTTCACTGCTGTGTGGGTGATCAGAAGAACCCGGAAGGGACCTTGCCAGCGTTGGGCTGCCAGTTTCTCCTCCTGAAGTTTTTCACGACCACAAAATCTCCTGGCTCCAGCGTGTGGAGCGGTCTTTCAGCTGGGTGGGACAGGGCAGCAGAAACCTGGATTCTTATGGCAGAGAGAGCAGAAGACAGTTGTACACCCTACTCTAACATATCATGGGGTGCTCTAAGAGCCTCTAACCCCCACACTGGGTGGTCTGCCAAAAAAAAGATCCTAAAAGGACTGAGGTTACTGCGCGTTCTTACCCTCATTCGCATGAACATAGTTTTGTTCTTAACGTGCCGTTATTGCTTGACAACTGACTTGATATTCCCCATCTGGGAATAATTTCTGTCATTAGAGCTTTTGCTAACACTGAAGTTGTTTGTTTTGAAGCGGGAAACACTTCCACCCATTTTGAAAACATCTCAACCATCACCAAACAACACATTTTCCCCTCCGACGGTGTGAGCTCAACAAAATCCATCAAATGCCCTTATCAGTGGTGGATGTGCTACCTGCTGTGTTACAGTCACTGGTTTGCCTATATTGCCTATGATGTCATGTTTTACAAAAAAAATTATTTTCTGCAAATGTTGTGAAGCTCTTAGTGAACCATGTTTTCGTTAACAATGATAGCATTCCACTCTTTTGACACATGGTAACGCCCATGTGTCAACCTCACTCTGACATCTCTCCATAAGTGCATGTATAGGACCTGAGCATGTGTGTGCAATTCAGGCCTGTGTGTAATAACAACAGAGTGAATTGTAATTAATAATAAAGTATAGATTATTAACTTTGCAAAATGTGTGAAACAATGGTGTTGAAGGCAAGGATGTGAATCCGGCCCCAGCCAGACACCCTCTTTAAAGGTGCACCCTGCATTTTTCAACTGTGTACTGCAGCTACTGAATCTGGAAGTGAAAAATCAGTCAGCTGCACCGCGTGTGCAGAACATTTGCATATGCCTATCTGTGATGGGAGCAAGATGGCCGTCAGAAGGTCATTGATCAATTGGTGATGCAAAATGGGCTTACCATAAGACTTAAGGAAGTTTCGGTGTTTCCACAATGCCCCAAAATCATGTACAACCCCAAAAGCGTACCTGGAGTCCGTGTAGCTTGTTACAGACGAACCTTCAGCCAGTTTACATGCATACATACATCTCACTGAAGTGAGAGCAATTACTTCAGCCACCTGCGCAGAGAAGTGTTTGGGAAGAGATTTAGCAATTAAGGTTTCTCGTCAGATACTACAGCAAACCCTACCTGTCCCTGGCCTGTGTCAGGGCAGCGTGAGGCTGACCCATCCACATACAAAACGAGATCTGAATTTGGCACCGGTGTGTCAGTCAGATCTGGACGTGGAGCACAGGTGTGTTGCAACTCTGCCAAAACAATCATGCGGTTCTCCCTATCCTGGTGTGGGCATAAGAGAAGCGAGGTTAAGTACTGTACAAAATGTTTAACAGTAACATTAGGCATATCAAGCAGACATGTGTGATACCTCAGATATCGTGCTGCAGAAGAAAAGACGTCATGCAGCGACCTAAGGTTATTATTTTTCTTATATTGCTTGTACCCCAATACTGTCTAGACTAGAAAGGTGAAGAGTGTTCTACTCATTTAACCCCTTTATTTGATGAGTGAAAAACTGTGTGTCTGAGTGTGTTGTGCGTCAGTAGTAACATTAATTAATTAATTAACATTAATGTGAGAAGAAGTGGTGTTAGAATAAATGGTGTATTCAGATTTAGCTCTATCATATCTGTCTAACAACCAAAATGCAACCCCCCACCAACACAGAAAACCAGAATATATTTATTGTAATACACCATGTCTGTCTCTTCCTGTGTGCGTCCATCTTCACAGCGAGCCTGCTGTGTCCTTCAGGAATGTGCTGTGTGTGTGTGTGGGTGCCTGAGTCAGTACCGTGCTGCAGATGTTTCTTCTGGTGTCAGAGGTTCGTCCACTAGCACATGACAACACCGTTGGTGTCAGGTTTTTTCCCTGCCCTGTCTCTTGTGTGTGTGTGTGTGACGTTGGTGACACAGAACGCCGTCTGTCAGGCCACAGTCTGGTGCTGGAACCTCTTGCAGTGCGATGCGTGGATCCACAGAGCCCGCTCAGCACCCTTCACTGCTGTGTGGGTGATCAGAAGAACCCGGAAGGGACCTTGCCAGCGTTGGGCTGCCAGTTTCTCCTCCTGAAGTTTTTCACGACCACAAAATCTCCTGGCTCCAGCGTGTGGAGCGGTCTTTCAGCTGGGTGGGACAGGGCAGCAGAAACCTGGATTCTTATGGCAGAGAGAGCAGAAGACAGTTGTACACCCTACTCTAACATATCATGGGGTGCTCTAAGAGCCTCTAACCCCCACACTGGGTGGTCTGCCAAAAAAAGATCCTAAAAGGACTGAGGTTACTGCGCGTTCTTACCCTCATTCGCATGAACATAGTTTTGTTCTTAACGTGCCGTTATTGCTTGACAACTGACTTGATATTCCCCATCTGGGAATAATTTCTGTCATTAGAGCTTTTGCTAACACTGAAGTTGTTTGTTTTGAAGCGGGAAACACTTCCACCCATTTTGAAAACATCTCAACCATCACCAAACAACACATTTTCCCCTCCGACGGTGTGAGCTCAACAAAATCCATCAAATGCCCTTATCAGTGGTGGATGTGCTACCTGCTGTGTTACAGTCACTGGTTTGCCTATATTGCCTATGATGTCATGTTTTACAAAAAAAATTATTTTCTGCAAATGTTGTGAAGCTCTTAGTGAACCATGTTTTCGTTAACAATGATAGCATTCCACTCTTTTGACACATGGTAACGCCCATGTGTCAACCTCACTCTGACATCTCTCCATAAGTGCATGTATAGGACCTGAGCATGTGTGTGCAATTCAGGCCTGTGTGTAATAACAACAGAGTGAATTGTAATTAATAATAAAGTATAGATTATTAACTTTGCAAAATGTGTGAAACAATGGTGTTGAAGGCAAGGATGTGAATCCGGCCCCAGCCAGACACCCTCTTTAAAGGTGCACCCTGCATTTTTCAACTGTGTACTGCAGCTACTGAATCTGGAAGTGAAAAATCAGTCAGCTGCACCGCGTGTGCAGAACATTTGCATATGCCTATCTGTGATGGGAGCAAGATGGCCGTCAGAAGGTCATTGATCAATTGGTGATGCAAAATGGGCTTACCATAAGACTTAAGGAAGTTTCGGTGTTTCCACAATGCCCCAAAATCATGTACAACCCCAAAAGCGTACCTGGAGTCCGTGTAGCTTGTTACAGACGAACCTTCAGCCAGTTTACATGCATACATACATCTCACTGAAGTGAGAGCAATTACTTCAGCCACCTGCGCAGAGAAGTGTTTGGGAAGAGATTTAGCAATTAAGGTTTCTGCGTCAGATACTACAGCAAACCCTACCTGTCCCTGGCCTGTGTCAGGGCAGCGTGAGGCTGACCCATCCACATACAAAACGAGATCTGAATTTGGCACCGGTGTGTCAGTCAGATCTGGACGTGGAGCACAGGTGTGTTGCAACTCTGCCAAAACAATCATGCGGTTCTCCCTATCCTGGTGTGGGCATAAGAGAAGCGAGGTTAAGTACTGTACAAAATGTTTAACAGTAACATTAGGCATATCAAGCAGACATGTGTGATACCTCAGATATCGTGCTGCAGAAGAAAAGACGTCATGCAGCGACCTAAGGTTATTATTTTTCTTATATTGCTTGTACCCCAATACTGTCTAGACTAGAAAGGTGAAGAGTGTTCTACTCATTTAACCCCTTTATTTGATGAGTGAAAAACTGTGTGTCTGAGTGTGTTGTGCGTCAGTAGTAACATTAATTAATTAATTAACATTAATGTGAGAAGAAGTGGTGTTAGAATAAATGGTGTATTCAGATTTAGCTCTATCATATCTGTCTAACAACCAAAATGCAACCCCCCACCAACACAGAAAACCAGAATATATTTATTGTAATACACCATGTCTGTCTCTTCCTGTGTGCGTCCATCTTCACAGCGAGCCTGCTGTGTCCTTCAGGAATGTGCTGTGTGTGTGTGGGTGCCTGAGTCAGTACCGTGCTGCAGATGTTTCTTCTGGTGTCAGAGGTTCGTCCACTAGCACATGACAACACCGTTGGGGTCAGGTTTTTCCCTGCCCTGTCTCTTGTGTGTGTGTGTGTGACGTTGGTGACACAGAACGCCGTCTGTCAGGCCACAGTCTGGTGCTGGAACCTCTTGCAGTGCGATGCGTGGATCCACAGAGCCCGCTCAGCACCCTTCACTGCTGTGTGGGTGATCAGAAGAACCCGGAAGGGACCTTGCCAGCGTTGGGCTGCCAGTTTCTCCTCCTGAAGTTTTTCACGACCACAAAATCTCCTGGCTCCAGCGTGTGGAGCGGTCTTTCAGCTGGGTGGGACAGGGCAGCAGAAACCTGGATTCTTATGGCAGAGAGAGCAGAAGACAGTTGTACACCCTACTCTAACATATCATGGGGTGCTCTAAGAGCCTCTAACCCCCACACTGGGTGGTCTGCCAAAAAAGATCCTAAAAGGACTGAGGTTACTGCGCGTTCTTACCCTCATTCGCATGAACATAGTTTTGTTCTTAACGTGCCGTTATTGCTTGACAACTGACTTGATATTCCCCATCTGGGAATAATTTCTGTCATTAGAGCTTTTGCTAACACTGAAGTTGTTTGTTTTGAAGGGAAACACTTCCACCCATTTTGAAAACATCTCAACCATCACCAAACAACACATTTTCCTCCGACGGTGTGAGCTCAACAAAATCCATCAAATGCCCTTATCAGTGGTGGATGTGCTACCTGCTGTGTTACAGTCACTGGTTTGCCTATATTGCCTATGATGTCATGTTTTACAAAAAAAATTATTTTCTGCAAATGTTGTGAAGCTCTTAGTGAACCATGTTTTCGTTAACAATGATAGCATTCCACTCTTTTGACACATGGTAACGCCCATGTGTCAACCTCACTCTGACATCTCTCCATAAGTGCATGTATAGGACCTGAGCATGTGTGTGCAATTCAGGCCTGTGTGTAATAACAACAGAGTGAATTGTAATTAATAATAAAGTATAGATTATTAACTTTGCAAAATGTGTGAAACAATGGTGTTGAAGGCAAGGATGTGAATCCGGCCCCAGCCAGACACCCTCTTTAAAGGTGCACCCTGCATTTTTCAACTGTGTACTGCAGCTACTGAATCTGGAAGTGAAAAATCAGTCAGCTGCACCGCGTGTGCAGAACATTTGCATATGCCTATCTGTGATGGGAGCAAGATGGCCGTCAGAAGGTCATTGATCAATTGGTGATGCAAAATGGGCTTACCATAAGACTTAAGGAAGTTTCGGTGTTTCCACAATGCCCCAAAATCATGTACAACCCCAAAAGCGTACCTGGAGTCCGTGTAGCTTGTTACAGACGAACCTTCAGCCAGTTTACATGCTTCAGTGAGAGCAATTACTTCAGCCACCTGCGCAGAGAAGTGTTTGGGAAGAGATTTAGCAATTAAGGTTTCTGCGTCAGATACTACAGCAAACCCTACCTGTCCCTGGCCAGTGTCAGGGCAGCGTGAGGCTGACCCCTCCACATACAAAACCAGATCTGAATTTGGCACCGGTGTGTCAGTCAGATCTGGACGTGGAGCACAGGTGTGTTGCAACTCTGCCAAAACAATCATGCGGTTCTCCCTATCCTGGTGTGGGCATAAGAGAAGCGAGGTTAAGTACTGTACAAAATGTTTAACAGTAACATTAGGCATATCAAGCAGACATGTGTGATACCTCAGATATCGTGCTGCAGAAGAAAAGACGTCATGCAGCTCAAAAGTTTATCCACTGTCTGAGTGAATGGGAGTGTAGGGTTTGGCCTAAAGTCGGAGGGCATGCGCAAACATATTTTTACCATTTATTAAGTTAGCTAAAGGTTGAACTAACTGAGCATAATTTAGAATAAAAAAACACAACAATAGGAACACATTCCTCATTTGTTTTTTTTGTTGCAGGTTTTGGGAGGGAAACTATTTCCTCAATCTGAGATAGAGACAATGTTTTCCCTGACGCTGAAATGTCATGACCCAAAAAATGCACTTCTTTTTTCATAAATTGCAGTTTAGCTAAACTAGCTGTGTGCCCCTCTGCTGCCAGATGACACAGTAATGCAGTAGTTCTTTTGTTGGACTCGCCACTAGGCAGTCATCAACATACTGAAGGAGAGCAGAACCTGGGGAAAGGGTTAAGCTTTCAAGGCTCTCTCTCAGTGATTGGTTGTAGATGGTTGGGCTCTCGACAAATAATTGCCCTGAGCGTGTGAATGTGTATGCCTTACCATCAAACAGTGTAGGGTTTAGGGACATTTGGTGCACGTGTGTGGACCGCTGCATTTACTGCTTTGAGGTCTTGAACAAAACGCCATTCGACCGGTTTTCCCTTATCACGAATTTTCTTGACAGGGAAAATTGGCGTGCAAACAGGTGAATCAGGACCCGCAAACCAAAAACTCCTGTTTTAAAAAGAGTTAAAGACTGGTCTGATTCCATCAATTGCTTCCTGTTTCAGTGGGTACTGATGCTTTTTAGGCCTGAAGTCTGAGCGCGGTGTGATGACGACAGGCTGGCAATTTTTGATGAGACCCACGTCATATTTATGCGCTGCCCACAGGTGAGTCGACACGTGGGACAGAGCATCTCTGTGGGGAAAGCATTAACAGCATTATTCAAAAGTGTTTGTGTGTGTGTGTTCAGTCTCTTTCCGCTGGAACACACTGCGCGCGGCGGTCACATGGTGTGACAGAAGTTTTCGATAACAGCCTGTGGAGGGGGAGACGGTCGTGTCCCCGTCCACGGTTTCAGTCCAGTCAGTCAGCTGGTCACAGTCCAGGACAAACCGTCCCAAGTTTCTCCACTGATCTGTGGGAGATTTAGACAAAGAAATATGAGCATATGAGTGCTGAACTCTGAAAAACATTCTCTGCTTATCAGTCAAGTTTACGGCTACTGCACACTTCTTATGTCAGTACATGTAAGCACACTCAAGCCCATCTGTGTCTTCTTTGAAAAAGATCTTCAACAAACATGTCATTTGTTTCTGATGAGATATAACAAGTGACATATAAGTTATGGTCTGACCTAGTCAGCAAGGGGTTAAATCACATCTCTGGCCTCAAGCAGCAAGCATGCAGCATGACCCTGAAAAATGCCCCACTGACAAATCAGCTGAGATGTGTGTGTGTGTTTGTTGTGAGAACAATGGGTCAGGCTGGGCAGTGATGTCTAATCTCACAACCTTGAGGCTCTGTGAGAGTTGAGATAACTCCTATGCCAAAACATAACATTGGATCTACCTAAACATTCACCGGACACAGGGGAGAGAGCAAAACAGAACATTTTGCCCTTCTGTCCTGTTCCGAATCATGTAGGCTAGATTCCAATGTTCACACATCATGAAAGTCTGGAAAATCTTTCTGGAAGAATCGCTCAGCTTGCACTTCGGCAAAAGAACAACTCTGCTGGAAAGCTTCTAATTTAGTAACAATACTTTCTACATGTTGTTTCATTGTAGGTGACAAATTGCGTCTAGAATTCTCCCTATTGTGCGAGAAAGAGTGTGATGTTTATGGTCTGTAGCGTGTGAAAGCATTTACTTCATTGCAAGCAGATTAATTAGTTAGTGTGTTTTGCATTTATTACTTCCCTTTTCCGGTGCGGATCCAGCTGGCTCAGACTCTCCACCGCCCTCCTTCCACTCCGTCCGTCCACTCCGTCCGTCCATCCGCCTGTTGCTGCTGTAGACGCGATCCCCAGCTAGTGGACCCCACTGTTGTCGTTCGCGTTTTGGGGATGGGCATTTGTCTGCCCAGTGTCCTTTTCCTCCGCAGTTGAAACATGTGTCTCGGTCCACTGCTGGCCTCTGCCCTCCACCTCGTCCTCTGCCTTTTCCTGAATACTGAATGAATACTGTCTGGAATTGGGTCGTCTTTCAAGTCTTTTCGTGGTTTGCAGTTCTCATTAGTCCTATCTACACACAAATGGGGGTCTCCATCATCTTCTGTGGGGACCAGTGTTGCAGGGTTCAGTGTGTTACATCTTTTATCTCTAAATGCGGTTGGGAGAGCAGAGTGGTCATGATTGATAAGTGCCTCGCTGGAGACAGAAAACTCATTCGGGTTTCGGTTATAAGCATGTCCACTGCATGTGGGACTAGCAACGTGGTTGGATGGAACAACACTACTTCTGCTGAGCTTTGTACCGCGAGGGCCGCGGCACAAACTGCACGCACACAAGGGGGAAGTGCACACGCCACTGGGTCCAGCCTTTTAGAATAGAACGCTACTGGCTGGAGCTTTGAACCGTGCTTCTGTGATAGCACTGAGGTCATGAACTTGGTCCTACAGTCCACTGTTTGAACGAAAGGCTTGTGGGGAGTAATGCTATCTTTAGTTGTTTCATTAACAAGTTCACTGGACATTCTGGACTGATTACTAATTCTGCTGTATGGGCTACGCCATCTTCATCTAATACAGATATTGGTTTAGATATTTTTAGCAACTGAGTTTTACCATTAGCTGACACTACGGCTATCCATTTGTGGCCTGGCCTTACTGTGGGGATTTTATCTTTTAGCACTGTCCTATCTGCTCCTGAGTCACATACAAACTTTACTCTTTTCAATGCAGTCTCATCATCTGGATGGATTTTTAAAGCTGCTATGGTAGCCTACATCCTGTATCTGGACCTTTTTTCAACTCTTTTTCTGTTATACTACATTCTGCATCTGGACTGTTGTCTTTCGTAGTACAAACTGTAACAGGTCCTTTTTTTAATTCTTTATCTATTTTCTTCAGAGTATCATACTCTCTGCTTGTGGGCTGAATTACTCTGTCTTTAGCAGTCTTCCTGCTGTTTTCGCCTCATTCTATGACTGAATGGAGCATTCTCCTGACTCTCCGTCTGCTGCTCTGAGAGAGCGCGTTCCTGTTCTACAGAAGGAGAGGAGTAGAGAGGGGAGGGGGCTCGGGTACGCGCTCAGCTCTGACTGTGTGAGCTGGCTGATTTCCCTCATTCTTTTCTGTTTCGTCTGGCATGAGATGACCCACACTCTGACCCATCAAAGCTAATTCATGAATTTTCAGACCCTGGGCCTCTAATTCTTTTACCCTTTTCTTAAGTTTTGATCGCGGTAACAGAGCCTTTGAGTCGGCTAATTGTCTCTTTTTCTCCGTCATAGCAACACACACACACACACACACACACCTTCCCATGTGCCTGTACACATATTACAATAAAGTGTGTGGTCCTCTCCCCAGAACCAACGTCTCTCTCCAAGTCACCTCTGCTGAAACAAGGTAGGACTGTAAATTTAAAGAAATGTAAACTTCAGTTGTTGTTGTTAGGATAGCTTTACATGAATGTTTTAGTCATTTCTAGCGAAGTGGTTTACTCACTTGATAAGGTATTTTCAAGTTATTTTATCACAAACTAACACCTGTAAAAGGAAAGTCATGATGTCAGTATATTCATTAAGGAGAAATGTTCCCTTTCTAAGTAAGCTTGCAGTATAACATCTCTCGGTACACGAGCCGTTCTGACAATCCTGATGTACGAGTGTTTACGAAACTCTACGACCATAGACAGTTAAAGAAAGTCTGTTCCACAGTAGCTGTCTCTCGTTAGCTTTCACCGGAAAGCTAAGGTTACTTTAGCTAACAGCTAATTCGGCTAACCACTAGCCGAGACAACATGTGAAAAACCCTCAAAACTTAAAACACTCGTTGTCTTTAATATCACTGTAGTTTTAATTTATCTGTAACCCGTGTTTCCCACTGTTTAGTTTGAGTGACGTTATTTTAGACTGAATCAAGATGTCAGCTAGAGGTTAGCGTGAATAGCTGTTTGCTAAACTAGCGTTAGCTTACCGGTGGAGGCTAACGTTCTTGTAGCATCGGTCCAGGATCTGTGCTGCCCGCACAGATCCGCATAACGCACGATCTGTCTTAGTTGTCGCGGTAATCCGTTAGCCTCATGATGTATTAAGAGGACGGTTAGCCTAAACCTGTGTTAGCTCCCCGGCTAACCGCTAGCAGCTATACATTTACAGCAAACTCATACGCACTTCCTGCCTCCGGGAAAAAAAAAAACTACGCTACCCACAATCCTACTTTTTTAATAAGTCTTTCACCACAACAGTTTGTAGAAGGCTTATTCTGTGCCCTTTCACCTGGTGGACCCGAGTTTGAAACCTGTATATTTAACCCTCATGTTGTCCTCGGGTCAAATTGACCCGTTTTCCTATATCAATGTTCTTTTTAATTACCCAAAATAACATGATTGATTCCACTCAACGCTCTTTGGCAAGTACAAATCTCTACTTTCATTCATTTTGGGGTGTCTTATTTAATATTTAAAGTGGTTTCGAAATAGTATTGAGTAAAAGTTATTTTATAAAGACAATATCCTTTTTGTGGACAACATACTTTCTTTTAATTTTAGTCTAAATAATTCCTAATGTCTGCTTTTCTAACTCAAACATTAGGTTTCATTTCCTATAAATGAGATTTATTGACCATAAATTCCAAAAAATAACTGGAAAACTGAAGTTAGTAGTATGGAAAATGTCAAAAAAAGTGACAAACATTGAAAAAAAACATCAAAAGTAATGAAAAAGTGACAAAAACGTAAGAATTTTTTTTTTTTAATCGATAAAAACTGTCAACAAAAGTGTTGATTTTCATTTTTGACCGGAAGACAACACAAGGGTTAAGAAAAAATCTTTTGGCATTTTAATAGCAGTGAAATGACAGATAATTACTCCCCAATCATAGCCCCTACAATCACTTTAGAATAATTTTGATCCCCTTTACTGAATTGGACCTTTCCTCTTCACATCATCAATAAGTACAAAGTAACCTACACACACACATTAGGGAACTAGTATACTTCCTCAGTTGATTGCTTACACAAATATATGAAAACTCACACTACTTTAAATCACAAAATTACAAATGTGCCAACTGTGGTAAAGTATGTAACCTTTGTGTTTTCAGGCCCTGCTCTTCAGTACCAAATCTTCATGAATTCCGAAATGGAATTCATGACAATCCTTGTCCGATGGAGCTGTAGACCCAACGCTCACATTAACCTGACTACTTGTGGGGCTACAAGCTTTCATTTGAGCCAATGGAGGTACAATCCCACTGAACACCCTGAGGGCAATAGCATGGAACATGCAGCTGACCAGTCCAGCGACACTCAACATTTAACAGTAATTTGCATTCACATAGATGGGGGGAAGCGCACAAGCTATCTTGAACAGATTAAAATAATACTCACACAACTCTGGGCAAACCCAGCACACCCTACACTTTTGTATGGTGAGTTTGATGTGCTTTTAACTGGTACTGAACAAATAATTGCCAACACCTACACTGTTGCTCACACAAATGTTACATCACAGCACAGCTTTTATAGTCATGTTTGCTCCATGCTGGCTTTGGTGAAGTCTTTGAATTGGACCAGGCTCAATGACGCGATGGTTGCTGACGAGATGACGGCCATCAAATTGTGCAGCAAACACGTCAGTGTGAATGCATTTTTTTGCACCTTTAATACCTTTAGGCCAAACTCGTTAAATGGCATCTAACATGTTTTGTTCATGTACCCAACAGGAACCCCACAATGTTACAGTGTTGTTACCTGACAACAGTGGCTTGACAACTAAAATGCTAATGATGCAATGTCAAGAACCTCAACTGATACAAGACTTGATGAAGAAATACGGCTTGAAATGTTCCATGGTCTGGGATTCTACGACATCATTGTCCATGACTCATCCATGCACGGCCTTGTGTGAGAACAATATGTCAATAGTTCATGTAAATCTTCTTAGCCACAACTACCATGTCAAACAAGCCAAAATGACACAATTCAACCGCAACATGAAACACTTTACAGTGCAAATCCACCATGACTCACTGACACACAAAGCTAATGATGATGACGGCAACAAAGAGCGTGCTGCAGTGTGGCCCCAGAGAGCCGCGCTATACTACTCTGATGATAGATCCACACTGGGCAAGATTCTCGTGGACGACAGTCGTTTCAACTTGTCTGCAAAATGTGTGGATTCAGAAGGACAGGTAGTCAATGCTAAACGTGTGTCAGAGATCAACCCAGATCAGGAATTTACCATCATAGGTAAGAAAATACACATACGGATTTCCACTATGACTGTTGTGTTTCGGATTCTGTTCGTAAAACGTGTTCTTTCTCTTTGTTTAGACACCACAGACAATGCGATTGCTGACCCGGACTACGTCAGGCCATTCACCTGTACCTGTTGCACATACAGGAAAATCGAAGCCTATCTTGACTGCGGACACGTAGGCTGTGCGGAGTGTTATACCAGTCGCAGCCGATACACACCGGCGCCGGCCTGCCTGACTTGCTTTCACATGGGTGAATTAACACCTTTGTTCATACCAAAAAGGTTTGGTAGCAGATGCTGCTTATGTTACAACATTAGAAACTGGGTGTCACATTGTCATCATCTGATGTGCACATGCGAGGAAATATGTCCTGTTTGCGGTAAGGTACCCAGAAACCTTCAGAAACTGTACCTTTGAGTTGCACCATGTACTGTGCATGAGATGACGCCAATGATGATAATTGAAGTGTTTATTAATTAAGCCTCAGCCTTCAAACAAAAATTGTACAATGCCATTACATAGGCATTGAAAATAAAACATAAATAAGGAAATGTCACTGGCTACAGAAACCCCAAATTACACAATCTTGTAATTATGAAACAAATAGGCTACTGAGCTACTGCTCTAGAAAGCCAAAAACCTGTGTAGACCTGAGAAAATGACTTTAAACTTATTTTGTTGTTCAGCAAAATGCATTGTAAGTAGGGTATTGGAAATTTGGCTAAACCTGTTTTTTTAATGAAGTTATTTATCTACATAAAGTCTTAAGCTAAAACCTAACCTTTGACCATTATTCAGAAGTTACCGTACTCTGCCTTTATCTAAGATTATTAGGTATCATGAATGGTATTAACGTACATTTGCTTGTACAATGGCTGCCTTGCACTACTTGCACTACTCCACTTGCACTACTCCACTGTACACTTGCACACTTCACACTTTCCACCTGACTTTTTTTGCACTATTATGTTGACTGTCCACACTGTATGCACAATTGCACACTTTTCAATTTTGCTGCTCTTATTCTATTCTCTTCATTGTATGTGCCTTCTTATTTTTTACTTTTTATATTGTTTATTTAAATGTTGTGTTTGTTTGTCTATGGACCAAATTGGTAATATATGTCTTGTCCCCACCGTGCGATAGAGGGAAACGCAATTTCGGTTTCTTTGTATGTCCTGACGTGAAGAAATTGACAATAAAGCTGACTTTGACTTTGACATTTATTACTCTGTTTGCAGCTGGTTGCTGATCACCAAATCAAATCATGTTCTGTTCTGTTGACCCTGCCACTTGTTTTCCTTTTTTTTCTGTTCTGGGCTTAAAGCTAAATGTGTCGTCTGTCCTAAAGTCTTCCCGTCTCTTTCAACATTTTAATGTACATTTCTGTTGTGACGACTTTCTTTTCCATTTTTTTTTCTTTCACTGTTTTCTATCGGCCACTAGATGGCAGTCCAAGACCACAAATGAGAGTAACAGCAGCTTGTGAATGACAAGGTGAAATGGGGTTGCACATTATATAGTAAGGCAGCTTTATGTACTATATATAATATAATCATCGCACAATAATGCTTACTATAATATAACCATACTTATAAAATAATGTGATGAGAAGTAATCTTGTTTTTTTTTTAATCATGAATTTAACCCTTGTGTCCTTCTGTTGACCCTGCCACTTGTTTCCTTGTTTTCTTTCTTTTCTGGGCCTAAAGCTGAATGTCTCGTCCGTCCTAAAGTTTTCCTGTCTCTTTCCCAACATTTTAATGTACATTTCTGTTGTGAAGATTTTCTTTTTGACATTTTGTCACTTTGTCGAGGTTGCTGTTTTATGATATGCTACAGAAATTAAATAAAACACCTCCAATCAATGAAAATAGTAATCTGACCATTTATTTTGCCTGTTATCATTAGCTTCTAAGAATAAAACGTGTAATTGAATTTCCTTGTTTCCCACTAAAAACAGAAACGGTCATCCAATCATAAATGTGACCTCACATGGGTAAATGGCAAATATGAGCCATCATTGGTAACTGAGCTAAAGGAAACATCTGTTAAGTATTTTAACAGATATAATTATGTCCACATTGACAACCCTTTACAGCGATAAATGCACAGTGGTGAGCCTGCACTCGTCTCCTGCTGAGTCATCCCCACGTCCGTCTCCTCTCCGTTCGGGAGCTTCATGTTCTTTGAGGACAGTTTCAGTTCGCTGGTCACAATAGAAAGAATGATTAGTGCAATTAAAAGTACTTTAACCCTTGTATTGTCCTTCATGTCACGGGAAGTTGTTCAATTTATTGAGTTTTGCACCCAAGTCACCGAAACGGAGAACAGAGAGGGATGCTTTTCGACCCGTTGTTGTGGTGAGCCCTTTTGGACCATGTTGTGATTGGATTTGGATTTTAAAAACACCCCCCTTTGAAGACATGTTTCAACATCACCCAAACTTCTCGTTAACCCTTGTATTGTCCTTCATGTCACGGGGAGTTGTTCAATTTATTGAGTTTTGTACCCAAGTCACCGAAACGGAGAACAGAGAGGGATGCTTTTCGACCCGTTGTTGTGGTGAGCCCTTTTGGACCATGTTGTGATTGGATTTGGATTTTAAAAACACCCCCCTTTGAAGACATGTTTCAACATCACCCAAATTTCTCATTAACCCTTGTATTGTCCTTCATGTCACAGGGACTTGTTCAGTTTATTGATTTTCTATTACGCTCGCATTGCCCCCGGGACTTCATGTGTATATTTAGTCATTTATTTTCCTTTTTTTTTTGCTCACTTACATTGTACATATTTTTCTACTCATATCTCGCACAGCACAAGTATCCCAAAGGGTTTTTATTGTATTCAGAATAGATTCAAGGTACATTTTAGTTTGTTACAGTTAGTATTCTCCTACATTTGTTGCCACTTTCAACCTTTGTATTATCCTTTGTGTCACACGGACTTGTTCAGTGTATCGACTTTTCTACCACGCTTGCCCTATGCCCCGGGTCCCGGGGACCCTCACGCGTATAATCTCACGTCAACTGCCCTGCTGTATTTTGTTGTGTATTTTGTTATTTTATTTGTTTCGCTCGCTTACACTCTATATAGTTTTCTTCTCACATCCCACACAGCACATGTATCCCAAAGGGTTTTTATTTTTTTTTCAAAATAGATTCAAGGAACATTACAGTTCATTTCAATTCATTTCAAGCCATCGTCGTCTTTGCCGACCGCGACTCCCGACACACGTCCGTTTGTCCGCCGTTTGCTTTCTTTTTCTTTTCGTTTTTTTTTTGTCTTTGCAGCGTTACGTCGACGCCCAACCCGGCGCCGCTACCCACGACCACAAGAGGCTACGGTCTCACGCATTCAGCGCAGTAGGCCCGCGTGCAGCTCCCGCAGATGTACCTCTCGCAGCAGCCGCACACGGTGTGTGTTTTGCGATCCGTGGGCTTTGGACAGAGCTGACATCTCTTCCTCTTGCCGGGCACTCTCTGCGCTCTCGGTTGGGCTTGCACCTCGTCGCCGTCGCCACAGTCGTCTCGGTTCTCTCGGCCTCGCCGAACGCCAGCTCCGGTCGCCGCAGACCTCGCCGCCTGCGCGGACCTCGCCGCCTCCGCGGACCTCGCCGCCACGGCTTTGACGAGCGCGGCGGAGGCCTCCGTTCGAGGCATACGCCGTCGTCTCTCGATGAGCGGAGTCACAAGCGCCCTTCCCAGCTGTTCGAGAAACGCCCTCCTCCTGTTGAGCTTGCCGCGCATCCACTCGGGCCTGAGCTCTCGCCACAGCACAAAGGCGTTGTATGCGGACACGTCGAGAATGTTGTGGAACAGGGCGAGGGGCCAGCGCGGGGTCTTCCTGCGGCAGCTGTACGTGCCGACGAGCTTGTCCAGGTTGTCCACGCCGCCCTTGGTGCGGTTGTAGTGAAGGATGATGTCGGGTTTGGCTTGCCTGTCGGCGCTCACCCGCTCGTCTCCCGTGTGCAGCGTGCTCAGCAGCACCACGTTCCCGTTCCTCTTGGGCACGTAGGACACCAGAGCGGCGGTGGGCGTGAATGCGAACTTGGACGAAAAGACCGCACGACCCTTGGTGGCGAGCAACGCCCCCGGCAGCTCGGGCTTGTTTTTGCGCATCGTGCCCACCACGGTGAGGCGCCTCGGCGAGCAGCCGCTGGGCCAGCGCGTAGGAGGTGAAAAGTTGTCGCACGTCACGCTGCGTGGGCCCTCAGGCCCTCGGTCACGTCCAGCAAAACGCGGGAGCCCAGATTCTTTTCGGGTGCGCCGCTCACGGGCTTGCCCGTGTAGAGCTGCATGTTCCACGCGTAGCTGGAGCGGGCGTCGCAGGCCACCCACGACTTGAGTCCGTACCTTGCGGGCTTGCTGGGCATGTACTGGCGGAAGGCGCATCGACCTTGGGAAAAGATTACAAACACACACACACGCACACACACACGCACACACACACACACACACACACACACACACACACACACACACACACACACACACACACACACACAGAGACAGACACACAGACGCACAGAGACAGACACACACAGACACACAGACACACACACACAGACGCACAGACGCACAGAGACAGACACACGCACACACGCACACAGACACAGACAGACACACACACACACACACACACACACACACACACACACACACACACACACACACACACACACACACACACACACACACACACACACACACACACACACACACACACACACACACACACACACACACACACACACACACACACACACACACACACAGACGCACAGAGACAGACACACACACACGCACACACGCACACACACACACACACACACACACACAGACACACAGACATACACACACACGCACACACACACACACACACACACACACACACACACACACACGCACAGAGACAGACACACACACACACACACACACACACACACACACACACACACACAGACACACAGACATACACACACACACACACAAAGACACACACACACGCACAGAGACAGACACACACACACACACACACACACACACACACACACAGACACACAGACATACACACACACACACACAAAGACACACACACACACACGCACAGAGACAGACACACACACACACACACACACACACACACACACACACACACACACACACACATACACACACACACAGAGACACACACACACACACATAAAATTACAATGGGTACAATGGGCACAACGGTGAGAAGAACCCACACAGCAAAGACAGCCCACCTCGAAAGGGAACCAGCTGCTCGTCCACAGTCACGTCGGGGCCCGGGTTGTAGAGGCGAGGCAGCCGCCGGCCCACGCGCCCCACACGCCTCGTACGGCCGCCAGTTTGTCCGAGGCTAGTATGGCGGCTCGACTCGCGGTCGTCGAAACGCAGCAGTCTCGAGTAGGCGTGGAACCGTTTGACCGGCATCGTGGCGCGGAAAATGGCCCTGCCGCTCTCCTCGTGCCACAGGCTCTCCAAGGCCTCGTTGCGGGACCTGTACACGCCCGCGAGGATCAGAAGCCCGAGGTAGGCTCGCAGGTCCGTGGCGTCCATCGCTTTCCACTCGCCGGCTTTGCCGTACGCCTGCGGCCCTCGAGGTTGGTCGCGGCCAGTACCGTTTTCTATTCGCTGCGTGACAAACAGCTGGAACGCAGAGAGTATGTCGCGGACGCGCTCCGCTGCGTACGCTGTGGGTCCCGGCTCGGTGGTATCGGAGCGAAGCGGAAGCGCCGGCCGTCTCGGTCTTTTCGGCCTCGGCCTTGTTCATCTGCGTCTTTTTCGGTGGAACGGCGACGAGCTCGGGGGCCGCTGGGATGATAAGTTTTCGAGGACCATTCTATTTTGCCGTCTTTTGACAAAAACATTTCCCTGTCGCCATCCTCAACGTGCTCCTCGTCGTCACTACCCCCGTCTTCTCTAGCCTCGTCTTCTCCGACCTCATCGTACTCCTCGCCTTCGCTACCCTCGTCTTCTCTACCCTCGCCTTCGCTACCCTCGTCTTCTCTAGCCTCGTCCTCGCTTTCACTACCCTCGTCTTCTCCGACCTCATCGTACTCCTCGCCTTCGCTACCCTCGTCTTCTCTACCCTCGTCTTCGCTAATCTCATTGTACTCCCCGTCTTCACTACCCTCTTCCCCCTCTTCCTCTTCATCCTCTCCTTCTTCTTCTTCTTCTTCTTCTTCTTCTTCTTCTTCTTCTTCTTCTTCTTCATATTCTTCATCTGGCCTTTGTTGCCCACTTTCTCCACGTTCTCCTCCTTGTTCAACTTCAACATCGTCTTGGCCTCGGTCATCGTATTCGTCGTCTTCTCCTTCGCTCTCGTCGCAGCAACGGTCCTGTTCCCGGTCCTCTTCTGACGCGCAGACGCCGCCGTCAGAGTCACGGTGGTGGTTGTGTACGTTGCGGGCCTCTTGCACTTCTTGGTCTTCTTCTCGTACGTGTACTTCAGCGGGGACATTGCGAGCGGGCCCGCTGACGATAACCCGATGCAGCTTCAATTCCAGAGTCAAACGACGGGCCATGCTGACGTCGCACCAGTGCACAGGTCCAAAACAATACGACCTAAGATGACAACAGAAAGAAGACGAGACAAATGTGTCTGCAGTTCATACTGTAAATATGTGTGTGTGTGTGTGTGTGTGTGTGTGTGTGTGTGTGTGTGTGTGTGTCTGTCTCTCTGTGTCTCTGCATCTCTCTGTGTTTGATAAATATATTTAGTAGACCGAGGTCAAGCTTCTTTTATTTTTATTTTATTTCCCCCTTTCATACAATACAACACAAAATACATTCGATGAAGGACGGGTCCCAGAGACCGAAGGCCGATACCGCGGTAGTGAAAATATACAGTCGAATGCGAGACGGGTCGCAGAGACCAAGGCCGACACCGCGGTAGTGGAAATACACAGTCGAATGAAGCACGGGTCCAAGAGACCCGAAGGCCGGTGTCGCGGTAGTGGAAAAATACATTTGAATGGAGGACGGGTCCCAGGGACCCAGACGCCAATGTCGCTGTAGTGGAAAATTACATTTCAATGCGAGTCGGGTCCAAGAGACCAAGACCGATACCGCGGTAGAAGTGGACTACTTTCGAATGCAGGACGGTCCCAGAGACCCGAAGGCCGGTGTCGCGGCAGTTGAAAAATACATTCGAACGCAGGACGGATCTCAGAGATCCGAAGGCCGATACCGCGGTAGTGGAAATATACAGTCGAATGCGAGACGGGTCGCAGAGACCCGAAGGCCGACACCGCGGTAGTGGAAATACACAGTCGAATGCAGCACGGGTCCAAGAGACCCAAGGCCGACTCGCGGTAGTGGAAAAATACATTTGAATGGAGGACGGGTCCCAGGGACCCAGACGCCAATGTCGCTGTAGTGGAAAATTACATTCAATGCGAGTCGGGTCCAAGAGACCAAGGCCGTGTCGCGGTAGTGGAAAAATACATTTGAATGGAGGACGGGTCCCAGGGACCCAGACGCCAATGTCGCTGTAGTGGAAAATTACATTCAAATGCGAGTCGGGTCCAAGAGACCTGAAGACCGATACCGCGGTAGAAGTGGACTACTTTCGAATGCAGGACGGTCCCAGAGACCCGAAGGCCGGTGTCGCGGCAGTTGAAAAATACATTCGAACGCAGGACGGATCTCAGAGATCCGAAGGCCGATACCGCGGTAGTGGAAATATACAGTCGAATGCGAGACGGGTCGCAGAGACCAAGGCCGACACCGCGGTAGTGGAAATACACAGTCGAATGCAGCACGGGTCCAAGAGACCCAAGGCCGACTCGCGGTAGTGGAAAAATACATTTGAATGGAGGACGGGTCCCAGGGACCCAGACGCCAATGTCGCTGTAGTGGAAAATTACATTCAATGCGAGTCGGGTCCAAGAGACCGAAGGCCGTGTCGCGGTAGTGGAAAAATACATTTGAATGGAGGACGGGTCCCAGGGACCCAGACGCCAATGTCGCTGTAGTGGAAAATTACATTCAAATGCGAGTCGGGTCCAAGAGACCCGAAGACCGACACCGCGGTAGAAATGGACTACTTTCGAATGCAGGACGGTCCCAGAGACCCGAAGGCCGGTGTCGCGGCAGTTGAAAAATACATTCGAACGCAGGACGGGTCTCAGAGATCCGAAGGCCGATACCGCGGTAGTGGAAATATACAGTCGAATGCGAGACGGGTCGCAGAGACCCGAAGGCCGACACCGCGGTAGTGGAAATACACAGTCGAATGCAGCACGGGTCCAAGAGACCCGAAGGCCGGTGTCGCGGTAGTGGAAAAATACATTTGAATGGAGGACGGGTCCCAGGGACCCAGACGCCAATGTCGCTGTAGTGGAAAATTACATTCAAATGCGAGTCGGGTCCAAGAGACCCAAGGCCGGTGTCGCGGTAGTGGAAAAATACATTTGAATGGAGGACGGGTCCCAGGGACCCGACGCCAATGTCGCTGTAGTGGAAAATTACATTCAAATGCGAGTCGGGTCCAAGAGACCCGAAGACCGACACCGCGGTAGAAATGGACTACTTTCGAATGCAGGACGGTCCCAGAGACCCGAAGGCCGGTGTCGCGGCAGTTGAAAAATACATTCGAACGCAGGACGGGTCTCAGAGATCCGAAGGCCGATACCGCGGTAGTGGAAATATACAGTCGAATGCGAGACGGGTCGCAGAGACCCGGCCGACACCGCGGTAGTGGAAATACACAGTCGAATGCAGCACGGGTCCAAGAGACCCGAAGGCCGGTGTCGCGGTAGTGGAAAAATACATTTGAATGGAGGACGGGTCCCAGGGACCCAGACGCCAATGTCGCTGTAGTGGAAAATTACATTCAATGCGAGTCGGGTCCAAGAGACCGAAGGCCGGTGTCGCGGTAGTGGAAAAATACATTTGAATGGAGGACGGGTCCCAGGGACCCAGACGCCAATGTCGCTGTAGTGGAAAATTACATTCAAATGCGAGTCGGGTCCAAGAGACCCGAAGACCGACACCGCGGTAGAAATGGACTACTTTGAATGCAGGACGGTCCCAGAGACCCAAGGCCGGTGTCGCGGCAGTTGAAAAATACATTCAACGCAGGACGGGTCTCAGAGATCCGAAGGCCGATACCGCGGTAGTGGAAATATACAGTCGAATGCGAGACGGGTCAGAGACCCAAGGCCGACACCGCGGTAGTGGAAATACACAGTCGAATGCAGCACGGGTCCAAGAGACCCAAGGCCGTGTCGCGGTAGTGGAAAAATACATTTGAATGGAGGACGGGTCCCAGGGACCCAGACGCCAATGTCGCTGTAGTGGAAAATTACATTCAATGCGAGTCGGGTCCAAGAGACCCAAGGCCGGTGTCGCGGTAGTGGAAAAATACATTTGAATGGAGGACGGGTCCCAGGGACCCAGACGCCAATGTCGCTGTAGTGGAAAATTACATTCAATGCGAGTCGGGTCCAAGAGACCGAAGACCGACACCGCGGTAGAAATGGACTACTTTGAATGCAGGACGGTCCCAGAGACCCGAAGGCCGGTGTCGCGGCAGTTGAAAAATACATTCGAACGCAGGACGGGTCTCAGAGATCCAAGGCCGATACCGCGGTAGTGGAAATATACAGTCGAATGCGAGACGGTCAGAGACCCAAGGCCGACACCGCGGTAGTGGAAATACACAGTCGATGCAGCACGGGTCCAAGAGACCCAAGGCCGTGTCGCGGTAGTGGAAAAATACATTTGAATGGAGGACGGGTCCCAGGGACCCAGACGCCAATGTCGCTGTAGTGGAAAATTACATTCAATGCGAGTCGGGTCCAAGAGACCCGAAGGCCGTGTCGCGGTAGTGGAAAAATACATTTGAATGGAGGACGGGTCCCAGGGACCCAGACGCCAATGTCGCTGTAGTGGAAAATTACATTCAATGCGAGTCGGGTCCAAGAGACCCAAGACCGACACCGCGGTAGAAATGGACTACTTTGAATGCAGGACGGTCCCAGAGACCCGAAGGCCGGTGTCGCGCAGTTGAAAAATACATTCGAACGCAGGACGGGTCTCAGAGATCCAAGGCCGATACTGCGGTAGTGGAAATATACAGTCGAATGCGAGACGGGTCGCAGAGACCAAGGCCGACACCGCGGTAGTGGAAATACACAGTCGAATGCAGCACGGGTCCAAGAGACCCAAGGCCGGTGTCGCGGTAGTGGAAAAATACATTTGAATGGAGGACGGGTCCCAGGGACCCAGACGCCAATGTCGCTGTAGTGGAAAATTACATTCAATGCGAGTCGGGTCCAAGAGACCCAAGGCCGACGCCGCGGTAGTGGAAAAATACATTTGAATGGAGGACGGGTCCCAGGGACCCAGACGCCAATGTCGCTGTAGTGGAAAATTACATTCAATGCGAGTCGGGTCCAAGAGACCCAAGACCGACACCGCGGTAGAAATGGACTACTTTCGAATGCAGGACGGTCCCAGAGACCCAAGGCCGGTGTCGCGGCAGTTGAAAAATACATTCGAACGCAGGACGGGTCTCAGAGATCCAAGGCCGATACCGCGGTAGTGGAAATATACAGTCGAATGCGAGACGGGTCGCAGAGACCAAGGCCGACACCGCGGTAGTGGAAATACACAGTCGATGCAGCACGGGTCCAAGAGACCCAAGGCCGGTGTCGCGGTAGTGGAAAAATACATTTGAATGGAGGACGGGTCCCAGGGACCCAGACGCCAATGTCGCTGTAGTGGAAAATTACATTCAATGCGAGTCGGGTCCAAGAGACCCAAGGCCGGTGTCGCGGTAGTGGAAAAATACATTTGAATGGAGGACGGTCCCAGGGACCCAGACGCCAATGTCGCTGTAGTGGAAAATTACATTCAATGCGAGTCGGGTCCAAGAGACCGAAGACCGACACCGCGGTAGAAATGGACTACTTTCGAATGCAGGACGGTCCCAGAGACCAAGGCCGTGTCGCGCAGTTGAAAAATACATTCGAACGCAGGACGGGTCTCAGAGATCCGAAGGCCGATACCGCGGTAGTGGAAATATACAGTCGATGCGAGACGGGTCGAGACCCGAAGGCCGACACCGCGGTAGTGGAAATACACAGTCGAATGCAGCACGGGTCCAAGAGACCCAAGGCCGGTGTCGCGTAGTGGAAAAATACATTTGAATGGAGGACGGGTCCCAGGGACCCAGACGCCAATGTCGCTGTAGTGGAAAATTACATTCAATGCGAGTCGGGTCCAAGAGACCCAAGGCCGTGTCGGTAGTGGAAAAATACATTTGAATGGAGGACGGGTCCCAGGGACCCAAGGCCGATACGCGGAAGTGAAATACGTTCAATGCAGGACGAGTCCCAGAGACCCGAAGGCCGGTGTCGCGTAGTTGAAAAATACATTGAATGCTGGACGGGTCGCAGAGACCCAAATGCCGATACAGCGGTAGTGGAAAAGTACATTTGAATGCAGGATGGGTCCCAGAGACCCAAGGCCGGTGTAGCGGTAGTCCAACAAACTGTTGAATGCTCGACGGTCCCAGAAACCCCGAAGGGCCAGGTCCGCGTTAGTGAAATGAAACAAGCTGCTATCCCCCGACCCGACGGCCAATGCAAAAAGTCATATAAACTGCACGGGTCACCTTGACCCGATGGACAACACAAGGGTTAAAATTAAAGGCTAAAATGTCCAAGTAAATCTCCAGTATATTTGACATCTTTTTCAGGCTGTTAAAGCCATATTTTACTCTTTTTCAGGCAACTGTAGAACGGAATCCTCCTGTTAAACCAGCTTCATTCCAAGTCTGAGAGAAACATCACATATCCATGGTGTCACACAGTCAATATTGGACCATTCTGATGCACGATTTTAAAATTAAAGGCTAAAATGTCCAAGTAAATCTACAGTATATTTGACATCTTTTTCAGGCTGTTAAAGCCATATTTTACTCTTTTCAGGCAACTGTAGAACGGAATCCTCCTGTTAAACCAGCTTCATTCCAAGTCTAGGTGAGACATCACATATCCATGGTGTCACACAGTCAATATTGGACCATTCTGATGTAGGATTTTAAAATTAAAGGCTAAAATGTCCAAGTAAATCTACAGTATATTTGACATCTTTTTCAGGCTGTTAAAGCCATATTTTACTCTTTTTCAGGCAACTGTAGAACGGAATCCTCCTGTTAAGCCAGCTTCATTCCAAGTCTAGGTGAGACATCACATATCCCTGGTGTCACACAGTCAATATTGGACCATTCTGATGTAGGATTTTAAAATTAAAGGCTAAAATGTCCAAGTAAATCTACAGTATATTTGACATCTTTTTCAGGCTGTTAAAGCCATATTTTACTCTTTTTCAGGCAACTGTAGAACGGAATCCTCCTGTTAAGCCAGCTTCATTCCAAGTCTGGTGAGACATCACATATCCATGGTGTCACACAGGTAATATGGACCATTCTGATGTAGGATTTTAAAATTAAAGGCTAAAATGTCCAAGTAAATCTACAGTATATTTGACATCTTTTTCAGGCTGTTAAAGCCATATTTTACTCTTTTTCAGGCAACTGTAGAACGGAATCCTCCTGTTAAACCAGCTTCATTCCAAGTCTGAGAGAAACATCACATATCCATGGTGTCACACAGTCAATATTGACCATTCTGATGTAGGATTTTAAAATTAAAGGCTAAAATGTCCAAGTAAATCTACAGTATATTTGACATCTTTTTCAGGCTGTTAAAGCCATATTTTACTCTTTTTCAGGCAACTGTAGAACGGAATCCTCCTGTTAAGCCAGCTTCATTCCAAGTCTGAGAGAAACATCACATATCCATGGTGTCACACAGTCAATATTGGACCATTCTGATGTAGGATTTTAAAATTAAAGGCTAAAATGTCCAAGTAAATCTACAGTATATTTGACATCTTTTTCAGGCTGTTAAAGCCATATTTTACTCTTTTTCAGGCAACTGTAGAACGGAATCCTCCTGTTAAGCCAGCTTCATTCCAAGTCTAGGTGAGACATCACATATCCATGGTGTCACACAGTCAATATCGGACCATTCTGATGTAGGATTTTAAAATTAAAGGCTAAAATGTCCAAGTAAATCTACAGTATATTTGACATCTTTTTCAGGCTGTTAAAGCCATATTTTACTCTTTTTCAGGCAACTGTAGAACGGAATCCTCCTGTTAAACCAGCTTCATTCCAAGTCTGAGAGAAACATCACATATCCATGGTGTCACACAGTCAATATTGGACCATTCTGATGTAGGATTTTAAAATTAAAGGCTAAAATGTCCAAGTAAATCTACAGTATATTTGACATCTTTTTCAGGCTGTTAAAGCCATATTTTACTCTTTTTCAGGCAACTGTAGAACGGAATCCTCCTGTTAAGCCAGCTTCATTCCAAGTCTGAGAGAAACATCACATATCCATGGTGTCACACAGTCAATATTGGACCATTCTGATGTAGGATTTTAAAATTAAAGGCTAAAATGTCCAAGTAAATCTACAGTATATTTGACATCTTTTTCAGGCTGTTAAAGCCATATTTTACTCTTTTTCAGGCAACTGTAGAACGGAATCCTCCTGTTAAGCCAGCTTCATTCCAAGTCTAGGTGAGACATCACATATCCATGGTGACACAGGTAATATGGACCATTCTGATGTAGGATTTTAAAATTAAAGGCTAAAATGTCCAAGTAAATCTACAGTATATTTGACATCTTTTTCAGGCTGTTAAAGCCATATTTTACTCTTTTTCAGGCAACTGTAGAACGGAATCCTCCTGTTAAACCAGCTTCATTCCAAGTCTGAGAGAAACATCACATATCCATGGTGTCACACAGTCAATATTGGACCATTCTGATGTAGGATTTTAAAATTAAAGGCTAAAATGTCCAAGTAAATCTACAGTATATTTGACATCTTTTTCAGGCTGTTAAAGCCATATTTTACTCTTTTTCAGGCAACTGTAGAACGGAATCCTCCTGTTAAGCCAGCTTCATTCCAAGTCTGAGAGAAACATCACATATCCATGGTGTCACACAGTCAATATTGGACCATTCTGATGTAGGATTTTAAAATTAAAGGCTAAAATGTCCAAGTAAATCTACAGTATATTTGACATCTTTTTCAGGCTGTTAAAGCCATATTTTACTCTTTTTCAGGCAACTGTAGAACGGAATCCTCCTGTTAAACCAGCTTCATTCCAAGTCTGAGAGAAACATCACATATCCATGGTGTCACACAGTAATATTGACCATTCTGATGTAGGATTTTAAAATTAAAGGCTAAAATGTCCAAGTAAATCTACAGTATATTTGACATCTTTTTCAGGCTGTTAAAGCCATATTTTACTCTTTTTCAGGCAACTGTAGAACGGAATCCTCCTGTTAAGCCAGCTTCATTCCAAGTCTAGAGAAACATCACATATCCATGGTGTCACACAGGTAATATTGACCATTCTGATGTAGGATTTTAAAATTAAAGGCTAAAATGTCCAAGTAAATCTACAGTATATTTGACATCTTTTCAGGCTGTTAAAGCCATATTTTACTCTTTTTCAGGCAACTGTAGAACGGAATCCTCCTGTTAAACCAGCTTCATTCCAAGTCTGAGAGAAACATCACATATCCATGGTGTCACACAGTCAATATTGGACCATTCTGATGTAGGATTTTAAAATTAAAGGCTAAAATGTCCAAGTAAATCTACAGTATATTTGACATCTTTTTCAGGCTGTTAAAGCCATATTTTACTCTTTTTCAGGCAACTGTAGAACGGAATCCTCCTGTTAAGCCAGCTTCATTCCAAGTCTGAGAGAAACATCACATATCCATGGTGTCACACAGTCAATATTGGACCATTCTGATGTAGGATTTTAAAATTAAAGGCTAAAATGTCCAAGTAAATCTACAGTATATTTGACATCTTTTTCAGGCTGTTAAAGCCATATTTTACTCTTTTTCAGGCAACTGTAGAACGGAATCCTCCTGTTAAACCAGCTTCATTCCAAGTCTGAGAGAAACATCACATATCCATGGTGTCACACAGTCAATATCGGACCATTCTGATGTAGGATTTTAAAATTAAAGGCTAAAATGTCCAAGTAAATCTACAGTATATTTGACATCTTTTTCAGGCTGTTAAAGCCATATTTTACTCTTTTTCAGGCAACTGTAGAACGGAATCCTCCTGTTAAACCAGCTTCATTCCAAGTCTGAGAGAAACATCACATATCCATGGTGTCACACAGTCAATATTGGACCATTCTGATGTAGGATTTTAAAATTAAAGGCTAAAATGTCCAAGTAAATCTACAGTATATTTGACATCTTTTTCAGGCTGTTAAAGCCATATTTTACTCTTTTTCAGGCAACTGTAGAACGGAATCCTCCTGTTAAGCCAGCTTCATTCCAAGTCTGAGAGAAACATCACATATCCATGGTGTCACACAGTCAATATTGGACCATTCTGATGTAGGATTTTAAAATTAAAGGCTAAAATGTCCAAGTAAATCTACAGTATATTTGACATCTTTTTCAGGCTGTTAAAGCCATATTTTACTCTTTTTCAGGCAACTGTAGAACGGAATCCTCCTGTTAAACCAGCTTCATTCCAAGTCTGAGAGAGACATCACATATCCATGGTGTCACACAGTCAATATTGGACCATTCTGATGTAGGATTTTAAAATTAAAGGCTAAAATGTCCAAGTAAATCTACAGTATATTTGACATCTTTTTCAGGCTGTTAAAGCCATATTTTACTCTTTTTCAGGCAACTGTAGAACGGAATCCTCCTGTTAAACCAGCTTCATTCCAAGTCTGAGAGAAACATCACATATCCATGGTGTCACACAGTCAATATTGGACCATTCTGATGTAGGATTTTAAAATTAAAGGCTAAAATGTCCAAGTAAATCTACAGTATATTTGACATCTTTTCAGGCTGTTAAAGCCATATTTTACTCTTTTTCAGGCAACTGTAGAACGGAATCCTCCTGTTAAACCAGCTTCATTCCAAGTCTGAGAGAAACATCACATATCCATGGTGTCACACAGTCAATATTGGACCATTCTGATGTAGGATTTTAAAATTAAAGGCTAAAATGTCCAAGTAAATCTACAGTATATTTGACATCTTTTTCAGGCTGTTAAAGCCATATTTTACTCTTTTTCAGGCAACTGTAGAACGGAATCCTCCTGTTAAACCAGCTTCATTCCAAGTCTGAGAGAAACATCACATATCCATGGTGTCACACAGTCAATATCGGACCATTCTGATGTAGGATTTTAAAATTAAAGGCTAAAATGTCCAAGTAAATCTACAGTATATTTGACATCTTTTTCAGGCTGTTAAAGCCATATTTTACTCTTTTTCAGGCAACTGTAGAACGGAATCCTCCTGTTAAACCAGCTTCATTCCAAGTCTGAGAGAAACATCACATATCCATGGTGTCACACAGTAATATGGACCATTCTGATGTAGGATTTTAAAATTAAAGGCTAAAATGTCCAAGTAAATCTACAGTATATTTGACATCTTTTTCAGGCTGTTAAAGCCATATTTTACTCTTTTTCAGGCAACTGTAGAACGGAATCCTCCTGTTAAACCAGCTTCATTCCAAGTCTGAGAGAAACATCACATATCCATGGTGTCACACAGTCAATATTGGACCATTCTGATGTAGGATTTTAAAATTAAAGGCTAAAATGTCCAAGTAAATCTACAGTATATTTGACATCTTTTCAGGCTGTTAAAGCCATATTTTACTCTTTTTCAGGCAACTGTAGAACGGAATCCTCCTGTTAAACCAGCTTCATTCCAAGTCTGAGAGAAACATCACATATCCATGGTGTCACACAGTCAATATCGGACCATTCTGATGTAGGATTTTAAAATTAAAGGCTAAAATGTCCAAGTAAATCTACAGTATATTTGACATCTTTTTCAGGCTGTTAAAGCCATATTTTACTCTTTTTCAGGCAACTGTAGAACGGAATCCTCCTGTTAAACCAGCTTCATTCCAAGTCTGAGAGAAACATCACATATCCATGGTGTCACACAGTCAATATTGGACCATTCTGATGTAGGATTTTAAAATTAAAGGCTAAAATGTCCAAGTAAATCTACAGTATATTTGACATCTTTTTCAGGCTGTTAAAGCCATATTTTACTCTTTTTCAGGCAACTGTAGAACGGAATCCTCCTGTTAAACCAGCTTCATTCCAAGTCTGAGAGAAACATCACATATCCATGGTGTCACACAGTCAATATTGACCATTCTGATGTAGGATTTTAAAATTAAAGGCTAAAATGTCCAAGTAAATCTACAGTATATTTGACATCTTTTTCAGGCTGTTAAAGCCATATTTTACTCTTTTTCAGGCAACTGTAGAACGGAATCCTCCTGTTAAACCAGCTTCATTCCAAGTCTGAGAGAAACATCACATATCCATGGTGTCACACAGTCAATATTGGACCATTCTGATGTAGGATTTTAAAATTAAAGGCTAAAATGTCCAAGTAAATCTACAGTATATTTGACATCTTTTTCAGGCTGTTAAAGCCATATTTTACTCTTTTTCAGGCAACTGTAGAACGGAATCCTCCTGTTAAACCAGCTTCATTCCAAGTCTGAGAGAAACATCACATATCCATGGTGTCACACAGTCAATATTGGACCATTCTGATGTAGGATTTTAAAATTAAAGGCTAAAATGTCCAAGTAAATCTACAGTATATTTGACATCTTTTTCAGGCTGTTAAAGCCATATTTTACTCTTTTTCAGGCAACTGTAGAACGGAATCCTCCTGTTAAACCAGCTTCATTCCAAGTCTGAGAGAAACATCACATATCCATGGTGTCACACAGTCAATATTGGACCATTCTGATGTAGGATTTTAAAATTAAAGGCTAAAATGTCCAAGTAAATCTACAGTATATTTGACATCTTTTTCAGGCTGTTAAAGCCATATTTTACTCTTTTTCAGGCAACTGTAGAACGGAATCCTCCTGTTAAACCAGCTTCATTCCAAGTCTGAGAGAAACATCACATATCCATGGTGTCACACAGTCAATATCGGACCATTCTGATGTAGGATTTTAAAATTAAAGGCTAAAATGTCCAAGTAAATCTACAGTATATTTGACATCTTTTTCAGGCTGTTAAAGCCATATTTTACTCTTTTTCAGGCAACTGTAGAACGGAATCCTCCTGTTAAACCAGCTTCATTCCAAGTCTGAGAGAAACATCACATATCCATGGTGTCACACAGTCAATATTGGACCATTCTGATGTAGGATTTTAAAATTAAAGGCTAAAATGTCCAAGTAAATCTACAGTATATTTGACATCTTTTTCAGGCTGTTAAAGCCATATTTTACTCTTTTTCAGGCAACTGTAGAACGGAATCCTCCTGTTAAACCAGCTTCATTCCAAGTCTGAGAGAAACATCACATATCCATGGTGTCACACAGTCAATATTGGACCATTCTGATGTAGGATTTTAAAATTAAAGGCTAAAATGTCCAAGTAAATCTACAGTATATTTGACATCTTTTCAGGCTGTTAAAGCCATATTTTACTCTTTTTCAGGCAACTGTAGAACGGAATCCTCCTGTTAAACCAGCTTCATTCCAAGTCTGAGAGAAACATCACATATCCATGGTGTCACACAGTCAATATTGGACCATTCTGATGTAGGATTTTAAAATTAAAGGCTAAAATGTCCAAGTAAATCTACAGTATATTTGACATCTTTTTCAGGCTGTTAAAGCCATATTTTACTCTTTTTCAGGCAACTGTAGAACGGAATCCTCCTGTTAAACCAGCTTCATTCCAAGTCTGAGAGAAACATCACATATCCATGGTGTCACACAGTCAATATTGACCATTCTGATGTAGGATTTTAAAATTAAAGGCTAAAATGTCCAAGTAAATCTACAGTATATTTGACATCTTTTTCAGGCTGTTAAAGCCATATTTTACTCTTTTTCAGGCAACTGTAGAACGGAATCCTCCTGTTAAACCAGCTTCATTCCAAGTCTGAGAGAAACATCACATATCCATGGTGTCACACAGTCAATATTGGACCATTCTGATGTAGGATTTTAAAATTAAAGGCTAAAATGTCCAAGTAAATCTACAGTATATTTGACATCTTTTTCAGGCTGTTAAAGCCATATTTTACTCTTTTTCAGGCAACTGTAGAACGGAATCCTCCTGTTAAACCAGCTTCATTCCAAGTCTGAGAGAAACATCACATATCCATGGTGTCACACAGTAATATCGGACCATTCTGATGTAGGATTTTAAAATTAAAGGCTAAAATGTCCAAGTAAATCTACAGTATATTTGACATCTTTTTCAGGCTGTTAAAGCCATATTTTACTCTTTTTCAGGCAACTGTAGAACGGAATCCTCCTGTTAAACCAGCTTCATTCCAAGTCTGAGAGAAACATCACATATCCATGGTGTCACACAGTCAATATTGGACCATTCTGATGTAGGATTTTAAAATTAAAGGCTAAAATGTCCAAGTAAATCTACAGTATATTTGACATCTTTTTCAGGCTGTTAAAGCCATATTTTACTCTTTTTCAGGCAACTGTAGAACGGAATCCTCCTGTTAAACCAGCTTCATTCCAAGTCTGAGAGAAACATCACATATCCATGGTGTCACACAGTCAATATTGGACCATTCTGATGTAGGATTTTAAAATTAAAGGCTAAAATGTCCAAGTAAATCTACAGTATATTTGACATCTTTTTCAGGCTGTTAAAGCCATATTTTACTCTTTTTCAGGCAACTGTAGAACGGAATCCTCCTGTTAAACCAGCTTCATTCCAAGTCTGAGAGAAACATCACATATCCATGGTGTCACACAGTCAATATTGGACCATTCTGATGTAGGATTTTAAAATTAAAGGCTAAAATGTCCAAGTAAATCTACAGTATATTTGACATCTTTTCAGGCTGTTAAAGCCATATTTTACTCTTTTTCAGGCAACTGTAGAACGGAATCCTCCTGTTAAGCCAGCTTCATTCCAAGTCTAGAGAGACATCACATATCCATGGTGACACAGGTAATATTGGACCATTCTGATGTAGGATTTTAAAATTAAAGGCTAAAATGTCCAAGTAAATC
>JABXJD010001832.1:0-70982 GCA_013375575.1 Percina caprodes | reverse complement strand
TTCGCGTTCCGACTTCCTGCTCTGAGGCAGGAGAGAGAAAAGCTGCGGATCCGCTTTCAGACAGCAGTAGGAGCATGGAGCCCCTACACAACACACACACACCACTATAAGACACAAAACGCACACATTACACACAGGCAGACGGGTAGAGGAGCAGCGGGCGTCCACAGCAGGGTAGGTAAATGTTTAAGTTTCCTTCTTACAACTTTCTAGACTTTTGTGCGCGTTTGTGCGTAACAGAGAGACAGAAGAGGACTTATATTAGCTGTTGGTGTATTCTCTGAAACCTCATCAAGTTCAGATATTCACTGTCAACTTGAAAACCACTTTGAAGTCGCGCTTAAAGTCATAAACCTGTGCGTAATAAGCTTTAAAGCTGTGCGTAAAAAGGTGTTACAGCCATATGCGTTCTCCGCTTTGGCACATGCGTAAAGTTGACCCAAAAACGCTTAGCTCCATTAAAAAAAAAAAAAAAAAAAAGAGGTTAGTGTTCCGGCCGCTGTGGAAAAATCAACCCCGGCTCCTTTAACAATCTAGTTGTAGACTTTCTGGTCCGTCTGGACCTCGCAGACTAATTGCCATGCGCTTCCGGATTGAAGCTGGCAGCAGACAACATCTTGAAAATGAGTCACTGGTGCAAAACAAAGAACCATTTGAGTTCCAACAGAACCCATTTCCTTCCCCATACACACACTTAAAAAACAACTAGCCCAGAAAATGGATGGAGAATCATGTGCAGCTTCTCCAGTGTCCAAAATATCTGATAGATTCACATTGGAGGAAGATACTGTTCATGTATGGGTCATGTACAACCTTTTAACTTACACTGTCAGTTTCTCTCCACACCACTGTGGGCCAGGACTGGACAGCTTTTATTCTGAAATTCCATAAATAAACATTTCCTCTTGCTTAGTTTCTCTCCAGTCCAGATTTGGGAATAATGAAACATTAGAGGGTGAACATAGATCAAACTCTGATTAAAAAAAAATAAATAAATAAATAAGTCTGACATAAGGGCATAGATGCATTCTCCATATGTTGCTGTGTACGTGTATGCGTGTGTGTGTTGATATGTTGCTATTAAAAAGACAACTTCTGCATCTGCTAGGTGTTCACAATAAGATATTTATACAAATAAGGAAGTGTGTGTGTGTGTTTGTTCATGACAGTTCCCAGTGACAGAACTTCCTACCATGGAAGGCCTTTCTCCAGGAAGACGCCCCTGAAGCTGAATGACAGGAAGTTGTCGTTTAGACAGACAGACAGCACTACAGTTCCTCTATCACTTAAAACACACACACCCATACCCATGCAGGAAAAAGGAAGTGAGGATATGCGTTTCTGCGTGTTCATACCGATGGGTCATTGTTTGCACCACCACATACACTTTCCACTCTCGACTGGGTGGTTTCCTGTTAGAAAGACAGAGGAAGAAAGAGAGATGCATACTGTATTTTCATATTGAATTAGCGGTTGATTATTAACGTAGTAACCAACATTTCTTTTGGCAATGTTCGAGGTACTCGGCTCCAGTGTTTCTCCACTACTGAGGAAGATGTGGTTTCCACTAAGATTTCTGATGCAGCTGCAAAGTCTCCACTGTGATATTGTCATGGCTGCAAATTGAATCAGGTTCTAATGACATATTTGTTGTTTGTCTTTTGGCAGTGAGTCGTGAGCAGTGAGTTTCCCTGTCCTTAAGAAACCAATTTTTTTGGAAGTAAAGGCGAGTTCAACCATATTCAATCAAGCAATTCAATTGTATACGGATGGGTTAAAGGATAACCTGCTCTTTGCAGCATTTAAATGTGCTGAAGGAGATGAAGTAAGGGCACAGGTCATGGACAAATGTAACCCTGAGCATCAATGAACTTACTCATGTATTCACTACTGCCGCCATCCTGCTTTGGAAGGCAAAGTCTATGATTCCATTAGAGAAAAAAGCTTGAGTCTATATGTGCGAGATATAGGTTGCGTATTTTGTTGACAAACCACAGCGTTCAGAAATTCCCAGTAAAGTTGGCTTTCCAGAGCCTTTTTTTGTGTTGTTTACGTGTTTGTGGTGTTGTCTGTTTGTGGGTTAAGTGTTTGAGAAAGGGAATTCCCAGTCAGGGGGTGGTGGTGGACAGAGCTCCGTTATGCTTTTTTGTATCAGAGGAAGGACTGCTGTTGTCATTTGTGTTGATGGTTAACAATTCGTTCTCCTACCTGCCCACCTACCCTACCCTTTCTTTCTTCGTTCCTTATTTTCATGTCTTCTGTGGTGTCTGATTCCCTAAACAGTCCAAGAATGTGACATTATTTCAATTTAAGACCATTTAAGGGCAGTGGATGACTTATACCTTTTTTCTTCCGCTTTCCAGTGACTTAATTTCCTGAGCTATAAGTTTAAAGCTGCACTAATTCATATTTTTAGAATGACAAACAATGTATCTAAGAACACGTGGATTGTATGGTATGCGCAAATCTGCAGATAATTATTGGCTAACTGCAGTTTTCATCAGCCAACAGAGTGTTTTAGCATCTTTTAGCTGATTGCTTTTTCTTTTAGAGCTACAACTTTGTTTTAGTGCTCTGAGTACAGCCAGATATTCAGGATTTTTATTTTAGTCATGGCCAAAGACAGGGTGAATATTGGCATTTTATTCATGAATTCATCAAAATTGATCTTTTTCTTCCACCATAAGCTTTGGGTAGAAATATGTGACGTGTGCTATACAGCAATCAATCTTGTTGGCAAAACACGTATCTCCTAATGACTTCTTGATAGTGCAAAGCAATATTTTGTCTTGATTCTCCTCTGCAGATCGCCTGTGTCTCTGGTGTCACCCCGTCATGGAGAGTTCCATCACACTCTGGCAGTTCCTGCTGCAGCTGCTACTCGACAAAAGCCACAAACATCTCATCTGCTGGACGTCCAACGACGGCGAGTTCAAGCTGCTTAAGTCAGAAGAAGTTGCCAAGCTGTGGGGGCTGCGCAAGAACAAGACAAACATGAACTATGACAAGCTGAGCAGAGCTCTGCGCTACTACTACGACAAAGTACGCAACAAATACATTTCAAGACTATTGAAATAAGTTGTTATAGTGGTTTGATGATGTTTTATGCCCAGTTGAATCACATCAATAAATGGGTTTAACTTAATTTAACACACTTTTGTCTGCAGAACATCATCAAGAAGGTGATCGGCCAGAAGTTCGTCTACAAGTTTGTGTCGTCCCCTGAGATTCTGATGATGGACCCTGCGGTGGTGGAGTCAGGCCGCAGCAGTGAGGAAAGTGGGGGTGCGACGTCAGAGCCTGAGGCTGAAGACGAGGACGGGGATGGGAGAAGCCAATACCTTCACTCCGGCCTGTACTCCTCCTTCACAGTCAACTCCCTGCAGCACTCCTTAGAACCGCATCGGCCCATCAAGACGGAGCCCAGATCGGATCATCACGGCGACAGCTCCTCAGTCATCCGATTCATAACCAACCACGGCCACTCCTCGCTATCCTCCACCCCACCCCCATCCTCGGCCGACACCTCCAATTCCTCCAGATCTTCTCCTCGGCAGGCCCGCTCTTCCTCTTGCTCCTCTTCCCCACCACAAAGCCCCGCCCACACACCGTGGAAGGGCGGAGCAGAACACAGAGACTAATGCGTTAGAGCAGAGCGCTCAGCCTCTAAACCTGTCATCGGGTCAGAGGGAGAGAGAGAGGTCACAGGGCACGACAATGCCAGAGAGGAGGAGATTGGCCAATAGCGTGCCTTTAAAAAGCAGAAAACCCAAAGGCTTGGAAATCTCTGCTTCCTCTTTTCTCCTGACAGGAAGTGACCTTGTCTCCAGAGCTCTCAACAGCCCGGCGCTGCCTTCAGGCTCCTGACCGCTGCCTTCCTCACCACACAGGTACAACATGACACATTACACATGATTAAACATCATTGCACTCACACTACAGTCCTTCTGTATACACAGGTGAGGAAAGAGAAAAAGACAATGGGTTTTGGGGATGAAGAAAGTTAAACTAGTAGACAGGGAGGAAATGGAAAGAGGTGAGCGGAAAGAGGGAGGAGGCAAGGGAGGGAGGAGGTTCATAAGTGAACCCATATGTTTCTGACGCTCCTGATTCACTGGCACCAACACACTGACCAAACCAGCACAGTCTGACTACATTCAAGCTTTCAGCTAGCGCTTCTATTGCCTGCAGCACTGATAGGCAGCCAAGTGTTCAGTACACAATTAATGGAAAATAAAAGTCTATGATAAACCGTTGATTCATCACTGAACATTTTGTATGAGTGTTTGCAAGGAACACCGGAGCTGTTGGTTAAGTATCCACAGCCCCTTATTCACTTTACCCTGGTCCCTGTTGTCCACCAGAAACTAGTTTATGGTGGTTCCTCATCTTTGGTGGTTAACCCAAATCTTGCAAGTCAAGCTGTGAGCTTGATCTGGCTGGTAAATCACCCTAAAAAAACATCAAAACAAAAAGCACACCATAAGCTGGTCCTGAGAAAGTATTGTAGTGAAAGTGAACATCAAACAGTCTCATATGCCTGTTTTAGATCAGCAAGAGTTAGAGTGGTCAAACATAAGAAATTTGAGGTACAGACATGACGGGACTGAAAAACTGACTTGCAATAAGATATAGCCAAAGCACAGCCCTGTATCTTTTCACATGACAAGTTTGAGACAGCTTCCTGCCATGAAAAACTGATTTTCCAATTTTATTTTTTGGCTCATTGGATGCCTTTAATAGATTGATAGATAGATAGATGGATAGATAGATAGATAGATAGATAGATAGATAGATAGATAGATAGATAGATAGATAGATGAATGACAGGAAATGAGGGGAGAAAAAGATGGGGAATGATATGCAAAAATGGTCATGGTTGACGCCTTAAATCCCTCGGCCAACAGGGTACCTTTTCAAAGATTTCACTGACTATTCACAGAAATACAGGATTATATAAAGCACCACTGTAAGAAAAACAGGACTTTAAAAAACATCTGATGAAACAGTAAACTCAATGGTTACACTTCACTTTGCACACAGAGTCTTATGTTTGCATTAATGTCTTCCCGTTAACCATGAACTTGTCCTTCCAGGTCCAAAATGAAAATGAAATTTTTTTTTGTGCTTTTCTGATGTTTTTGTCGCTTTTTCCATACTTTTGGTGGCTTTTAAAAAAAAAACCTGAGCTGGTTTAATAGGTTTTATACTTATTCTTGGAATTCATGGTCATAATATAAATAAATAAATAAAAGGCAGACATTTTGAATTATTTTGACTAATAGGATCACAGATGGGTATATGTCAAAGTTTAGTCCGGATACTGTTTTGAAACCAACTAAAAAAGTTCCATAAAATTCAATGAAAGTTATCATTAATTTTACCTGAAGAATGTTGTAAGGAATCATCCATGTTATTTTTGGGCAATTTGGTTGAAAGAAATCCATTTTTCGGATATAAAACACTTTGAAATGGGTCAATTTGACCCGAGGACAACACAAGAGTTAAAACCAAACTGGCCTTAGTTAAATATAAAGAGACAGAAAAAATAGATGCCATGAATTCTTTATGACTGGAGCTTCCTGACCTGCATGGTGTCAGTCTGCCAAGTCTGTCTGTCTGGGAGATGTGAGTTCACTAGAGGGCAGACATGGATTTGAGTCCAATGACATGACGACTCCACCACAGACTCTGAACAAGTCGCTCAGAACGTATTGCCAGAGTAAACTATAACTTTTCCATCGTGGTGTATTTATTCCACATTTCATTTTGGGTTTTGTTCATTTAGACTCCGTCTGGTCTGCTGCTCACTCCCAGTCCTCTACTCTCCAATGTCCATTTCTGGTCCAATCTGAGTCCAGTGGGACCCCTTAGTCCTGCACAACTGCAGAGCCACGCCCCCCTCTTTCAGGTAACACACGCACATACACATTTGGTACTATATGTGAGGAACTTAGTGAATGCATGTTGGGCAATCGCTTTGTATAATGGGCATGATTGTTGGATTGTCACGTTACAAAGATTGTCAGACAGAGGACCCTAAATCCTAAGGTTAAAAATGGGGTTAGACACTTTGTTTGAAGCATACTTTTGTTTTTGTAAACTTTGCTCCAATAACATAACGTCATCCTCAACCTACACCTGTTTTTTATGGATTATGACATAAAAATGTGTTCTAAAATAAGCTTGAAATGTTTTTGTTCTAGCCGTCATGTATAAAAAGCAAAAAACAAGACGTTAATTTGCTCAGCCTTTCAGAGAAAACACACACTGGTTGTGATGGATACAAAATCTATATCTGCCTGTCCCTATTTACAGCAAATCCCTCCCTCATAGCTACAGGATCTTTACAGTCATTTCACACTGCTGATTTACCCCCACAGTTGTTTTCACACAGTTATGTGTGTGTTAGTGTATTCGTGATTCACCGTGTTCCAGGGTTTCAAAATAAGCCACAGATGTTTCCGTTCTGGTGTGGACAAGAAGAGAGGGCAACTTCCTGTTGGCTAGGGGAGTGGAGAGGGTTGGTTGGTCAGGAGCCCCTTCCACCAATCTCTGAAACCAACACACATACAGTACACAACTCCAAAATAAGCTGTTAAGCATCTAATGACCGGCGATTAGTCCTCACAACAGGGATTGGTCCCCACAATGTTGGCGCACAACCAAGTCCCCACATTGTATTGTATAAGCTAGAGAAGACTCTTCTTTGATGCAGTAGCAGTCAGACTAGAGACTGAGGCTACTGCTGTAGAAAATAGAGAATTCATTTCATGTCACACAAGTTTGACATAACATATAAAGAACTCAGACAGAAAATTTATTTCCCTCATCTTATAAGTGCTGCAGGGTTTATAAATTATTATAGGCCAACCTAGAAGTTGGATTATTACAGAAAATAAGCTCTATGGTAAACACAACTTTAATATACTTACACATTTTGTTTAGCAAGGTAATCTTCCTAAATAAAACACTGTTTTATGCTTTTTGAAGCATTAATGCAATTGCCCAAAGTAAAGAACTAATGTTAGGCCATAAACAAACTGTACCATGGTCATAAATGCCTCAGAATTCTCAAGTGGGGTATTTACTTAAGTGTTTTATCTTGTTATTATGTATTAAGCTTGTGTTAACCACATACCTTATTTCAGGCATCTAACCAATAACATTGATTTTGAAACAAGGGAACTGGAAGTGCAAAAAAAAACTCATTTTATGGGATTTATGACTCATTCCTGCAGCACTCTATTGTGCAAACAATTTTTTGTAAGCATTGACCAACCTTATTAATGTTAGCATTATGGATGTGACATCATTAGTTTAATATTGGTCGTGGGATTACAATTTATCGATCTTGTATTAATGATGAATAATATACTGTTTTAAACAACGTAGTTTTAATCAGTGCAAAGCCACAATGACTAAAGCCATTTAACCCTATTCATTCTCTTTAAAGTGCCTATGTGTAGGATTTAAACATTTCTGACTTTAGTGGTGGGATCAAAACCTGTCCCAATTGTCTAATTTTTCTACAAAATTAGCTTATGCCAATAATAGTAATTTGAAAGATTCTATAATCACATACAATATCTTACCAGTCAGCTCCATCGCCCCTTTTGTTTTTGTTTTGTGTGTAAAAGTGGTCTGTTCAAATGCAAAATCAGGTGGTTCCTCACGTTATCTTACGTATCATGTGGCTGAAAAAGTAACGTACACTTCAGCTAAAAATAAATATTTTCTGTTTTCTACCTCCAATTTGAATTTTTCCTTTTCAGTTCCCCTCACTGCTGAACGGAGTCATCCCTGTGCCTTTCCCCAGCATAGACGCGCCCTCTCCTCTGCTGCTCTCCTCAAGCTCCCACAAGTCCTGATCCCCGAGCTTCAGGAGCAAACTAGGCCAAATCGAGCTGGGCCAGATCAGCACAGATCAGTATTGAGCCAATCAGCTGTAGACTTTGCCAATGAACTCCACAGGAGACGGACTTCCTCTGAGTCCAATTACACTTTGATCTGAAACCCGTTTCTTTACATTTACAAATGAAGAAATAGCTTTGCTCTCTGAGAAGAGTATTTGCGTTGAACATTTCTTTGTGTGTTTACTACAGTTCTACTGATCATGACCTTTACATTTGTTTCTTCATCATTATGCAAAGAAACTGACTGGAGGTCAGACCTCATCACGTTGCTCATCTCATTCCACTGGGTTCAAAGTTCAGTGATACAGACCAGTTGCAATTTCATGAATGTTATTGTGCTATTTTTTATCTCTGTTCTGACTAATGTCAAACCCACACCACTGACTCAAACAACGGAGATCTGGAGAATTATAAAATGACAGATCCTCATGTACAGCTCATTTAAGTAAATTTGTGTTCACCATGCTACTGTACAGTTAAAGGAAGTACAGTAATTTGCTTTCCTAGTAAGAGTTAGCGTTAGACGAGAAAATCGATACCCCTCTTGATTGTTGCCTCAATATGAAGCTATATCCAGGATATGGTTAGCTTACCATAAAGACTCGAAGCACAGAAACCTTACTGGTCCAAAGGTGACAACTAGCTAGCAGCCTACTAATTAACACCTTGTGAAAATTAAAAAAACAAAAACAATTTGTAGTTTTATAGGGGACTGAAGGTAGAACCCAGGAGAAATAGTTTAGCACAAAACCTCCGTAAAACCATTTTTACATTTTGGTTTTTGTCCAGATTAAAACAAACACCAACAATAATTTCTTTATTTGTGAGCTGAGGTAAGGCAGACTTTGATAACGGGCTGTTTCAAGTCTTTATGCTAAGCTAACCAGATGCTGGCTGTAACTACATATACAGTATAACTGACAGATATAATGATGATAATCTTCTCATCTTGCACTCAGCAAGAAAGCCTATGTTCCTTTAAATTTGGATATAAAATGGGACCATAACTGGATGATTAAACGCTATAGCCATCAAAGATATTAAGTAGTGGGTGATTGTGTGTGTCTCTCCCCCATTTATCAAAATTTTTCAGTGTAAAAAAAGTATGACGATCATTAATTTTTTTTTAACAACTTGAAATACATTTGTATATATCTAGATCTGAAATGTTTTAGTAATGCCATGAGATGAATCCCACACTGACTCCTGGCAGAGCGCCTGCTAGCCAGTGCGCTAAAACGCTGTGGAAGTCTTCATTTTGTCTTCTGTGTTGCTTTGACTTGACGCTGTGAACTAATCTGTATAGTTTAATGCTTTTTCTTTTTAAATGCACTGTACTTATTAGCTTTGTACCAGCTGTGCCTTTAATATTGTAAGACTTGTGTAAATGTGTTAACCTTTAAACCAGGTTTTAAGAGACATTCCAGGTCAAAATTGCACAAAAGCTTTTATTTTGTAAAAATGACTCCTGGTTATTTTTATAAAGACATGTTTTCTCATTAATTTGCTTGTGTTTTGTTGAGAGATAGTTTAGTTTTTTTTGGAATAAAGTGAATTACTTTTCCAAATTACTATATTCATTTTAGTTGGTAATACACACTCTTTCACAACTCAAAGAACAACTGCTGCACAGACTGTTTATGAAACAGATTAAATTTACTTTTGATGGTTATGAGAAATAAATAGTTCCAGTAAAAAGAGAACTGTTCACTGGCAGCTCAGTGTTTCAGAGAGGTTGAATTCACAACACAGCAGGCCTGCCATGCGCACACACACACAATATCAGGTCATTCATACATTTGAAAAAGTTTTACAGTTTTACAATGATAAATATTGAGCCGTTGTAGAAATCTCCTTCCATGCATGTCACTACTGTTCATGTATAAAAAAGAAAAAAAAAAAAAACTTAAAGTTTGCCGTTAACAGCGGAATAATCCTGCATTCTTATTCTTATTCTAAAAGGTTTTCTCATTTTAAAGCTACCTGGGGAGAAATCATGGGGCGATGGGTCAATGTAATACAGGATGTCTACCATTAATATAATGACTTTTTCCTGTGAACACAATAAGTGTTCCATATTTAAAATGTAAACCGTTAACACCATCTTCCATCTGCATCTCTTCTGTTGTGACAGTTCATGTAGAACTTTGAAGTAGAATTTAATCCACATGGAAAGAGAAAGAAATATTCTGCAAAAGGTTTAAACTACTGAAATGAGTATGGTTACAGGATCATTACACTATTAACTGCAAACTGTGTTCTAGTTCCTGTTCATTCCATTGATTCTCTCAGCTATTAATGTGTTTAACAAGCGTTTCGTTTCTTCCCCAATCAGTAACTCAAGTGCTGCTCAAATCCTTTAAATCTCAACAGACAATAAATGTGAAATCTTCATGTAGATGTTGAGCAAAAGAGCTGCAGTAACTGGAACATCTCCCTCATATCTTGTCTCACACTCTTATATGTTCAACCTTTGATGCTCAATACATTCCTGGTGTTATTCAGTGCAGAAGCTTAAGCACCGCACTCTATTTTTTGCTACTGTGAGTGTAGAAATCTCTCTCTCTGCCTCTTCCATGATGCATTTCTCCCGGTGTGACTATACATTTTGTAGCAAAATGGCAAAAACTAAAAAGTCAAACTATTCCTTTAAAACACTCTTTTTTTTTTGCTTTCACATAGCTGCTGGAAATATGTGGAAAATAAGTGACAACACCTCTGTTGGTCCACAGGAATAAGACAAATACTCACTGCAACTAAATTAAACCAGGAATGCAAAGCACACCAGCTGACTTCAACAGTGTTTGCAGTAATTTTCGGGAGATCTTCCATTCGCTTTAGTAAACATGCAGTTAAAAGTGAGACTTCTCAACCGGCTTCATCTGTAGCATCACTGTCAGTTGCTAACAACACAGCGGGCAGTTAAATCTAAATTTCAATTTGAAATCTTTTTTTCCTTTCTTTTTTTTTACCTTGTGTACAAATGCTGGAGAGAAGTGGTCCGACGCCAAGTGAAAAACAACCATTTTGCCTTTTGAACACCCCACCCCGATCCCTGCAATCCCACCCTGCCCCGTCTGCAAAAACATGCCACAATGACACTGTTGTTTTACAAGGAGAGGTCAAAGGTCACAGACACAGAGAACACATCTTAATACTGTTGGGTAAACTCGGCCTTGTCGAGGCACGGGTCCCTGATTCCAAAAACACACTGAAGTGCAAGTTAAAAACAAAGACTTACTGCACACAGAGCGAGAAAGTGTAGCTTGCATTTTTTTCTTTTTAAAGCACTGAAGTCCTGGCAGTTTTGTGAGGGGTTTTAGGAAGGCTTGCTGGCTTCCTGTGGGACATCACATAACTTCCTGTTCAGCTCCAGTATTTCTCCTCTTTCAACTGTGCTTTTCGGTGCCTTTCTGTTTGCCTCCCCTTACTCCTCAGTTTTGGTCCCATTGCTGAGACAGAATGGTCAAAAAGAACAAAAAGTTGATTTCATGTTCTCGTAGTTTGATTGGGCTCTATGTGTGCTTTGTTTAACCCTCAGCTTAAAACTGTTACCACAATCTGCCAATCACCCCCAGTCTTTCCAAACCTGGAAATGTTGTAGAGTTCAGTCACGGAAGCTCGAAGAAAAAAACAAAAAAAAACATAAATTACAAATATATATATATATAGATATACATATTTATAAAAAAAACCAATCTGAAGAAACTGAAGTGTTCAGTCTCCAAGCACGACAACAAGAACAACAACTTGGATCACAGCGTTGACATCAACATCAGTGGAATTATAACTCAAACGAAGCCGGAGAATCGTAGTCAGAAGAAAACCAATAGTAACCTTTCTGACTGCTCCACTGTGCATGGCGTCTCGAGTTCACATCATGTACACACACACATGCACGCGCACACACACATGGTGTGTTAAATACAGACAGTAGTAGTTTAGCAGCAAAAAATTCAACCCCAAATAACCCCCAAATAAATAAACACTCCAAATACTCTGTCTCCAAAAAGATTCAACCCAGAGTCACTCGCTCAGAGAAGTGTGTGTGCATGTTTATGTGTGTGTGTGTGTGTGTGTGCGTAGGTAAGGGGGAGGTGGGCTCATGCGAGAGGTTTGTGGGAAGTGATGATGAAGCTGGGCAGTAGACCATTTCTCTTCATCCTCTTCATTAAAAGAGCATGCTCTGCCTCCTGTTGATCTTGCCGTTACCTGGAATAAAAGTAAAAAAAAACCCTCTGAAAATATAATACCCATAATGCCTTTGCTTTACATCACATGTGTCAAACTCAAGGCCAGCGGGCCAAATCCGGCCCCTTGCAAATTTTGATCCAGCACGCATATCAATTTAGGTTCACAATGAATTTTGGTCCGCTTAGTTGTGCGCCAAACCAAAAAGACGAGGAACAGTTTTCAAACTGTAATTGCGCGACACTCAGATAGCAGAATTTGGCAGATTTGCAGGCTCTGAGACCCAGAAATGTGGTGTTTAGTGTTTTAAGCCCCCAACGTCACCTTCCAGGCAAAGCTGCCTGGTAGGCACTAGGATGAGGGAATGGTTAGGGTTAAGTGCCTTGTCAACGGTTGCAGCGCTGCCTGGAAGTCGCTGTTGGGGGCTACAACACCATTGAGCCAGAAATGTTCACACAACCAGAGAGTTAGCATGTTCAGGCCTGTGAAACAGGTTATGAGTCGGCTGTGTGGTAGCTGGCTTTTAAAAATCATAATTCATTGTTATGCTATTTGCTGAACTCTATGATGGCTAGCAAACTTTTTTGCTTACTTTCTAGGGCTTCATGTGGACCACACCGTAAGTGAGAAAGCTATACGAGACATGCAATAATACAGTCAAACATATGTTACTTTTCCAGTAAATAAAAGCATGCCAATAAACAAACAGCTCTGGCCTTTTGTGGTTTTAATTTTCCATGAGTGGCTGTTAGTGAAATTGGGTTTGACGCCCCTGCTTTACATTAAATATGCTATACGTAGCCTTTGTCAATAGATTATACAGTTTAAAGGAGCACCACCCATGTTATAGTAGTTCAATTTCAAAGGTCTTGTGTGATGTGTAGATTGAAAGAAGTGGGCACTTAGGCGGCAGGGAGGGTCCATAACATTGGATCCAAGTTGCATTATGGGAAAGGTAGGTTATGAAGCTTGACCCATATTAGAAGTACAAGTTAGAATGTCTCGGCCCCGGCTGTGTTTGTTTGGACCATACACTTGTATTAATCTGTCTTTTGTGAATCCCCCAACTTTATGAAAAGGTAATACTTGATCACTGGAGTGTCTTTAATCGCCATAATCAAACAAGGCCATCTCTGAGAAGCCTGTCAACCTTCATCAGTTAATCAGTCTCACTTTACCTGCTATATGATGGTTGCAACATGAACAGATATTAGGTTAGAAAAGATTTTTCTTTGTCTTATGATCTCACAAAGTTCAACGCTGAAGCATCTGGATGTGTTCCCCACCCACCTGACTCTGGGTAGGAAGAGTTCCGGTAGCCAGGGTCCCTCTGCAGCTGCACTTCTTTCAATGTGAATATCGATACACCTGCAACACAGGGGAGAGCTTAAGTCTACACCACATAGCAAGAAAGAAGACAAATAATGCAGTAAGAAAGACAGATTGCAGCTTTATTTCGATTTTAGTGTGTGTGTGTGTGTGTGTGTGTGTGTGTGTGTGTGTGTGTACACTCACTCTCGGGCAGGGTCTGAACTCTTATTCCAAGCTGCCTGAAGTAGGAATGTTTCATAGCCTCTTCCGCTGAATTCCTCTTCTTAGATTCGTACTGTGGAGGCAGAAACAGGAAATATTAACCATCACGTGATTTTTAGCAGATTATGCTGCGGCTGTTACGTCTGCAATCAGAAATTCATTCCGATAAACTGAGATGAATTAAACAACATCAGAAACAGGAACCCAGTGAGACTGAAAAACACTGAAAGTGCTAATGCCACCTGCTGTCTACAACTGGTACTAAAGGGATTCATTTTCCAAATGAAATCTGAGGATTCTAATCATCCCAACAATGAACATGCATACACTTTAAGAACAAATTAAGCATAAGCAGTTTAATGCAGCATGTTTAATAATATACAAGTAATAATTCTTATATCAATGAAACTCAAATACACTATAACAATATATTATTTCTTATGTATGATTATAAAAGCAAAATCAACACAAGGATGAAAACAAAAGCGTTCTGTAGGTGTGAAACGAGCTTTCATGAAACGAGAAATTATTTTAGGGGGAATTGCATTGTGGGTATTATGCAGGAAGTAAAACACTCACTCTGAGGAAAGTCAGCAGCAGCTCGATGCCTTCGCTGTCCAGCCTAGAGGAGACAAAAGGAAGAGCAACAGTTTAATGTCCGCCTGCAGCACGGGCCGACAGGAAAGGGGGCTCATGGGAGGAAGGAAGAGGATGGCCGTCTGTGAAATGTTCCAGGATTTCCTGCGTGCGCATTCTCACACTCACACTCACAAAGACAGAGTGCGTGGCATTATCTTTGTGGGGAACAGTCATTGACATAATGCATTCCCTAGCCCCTTAACCAAACCTTAACCATCACAACTAAATGCCTAACCTTAACCCTTACCCTCACCCTAACCATAACCTAATTCTAACCCTAATCCTAAAACAAAGTCTTAACCCTCAAACAGCCCTTTTAAAGTTGTGGGGTGCAGCATTTTGGCCCCACAAAGCTGTTGGGACTCCACAAGTATACTGTATTCTCTGTTTATGGGCCCCACAAATGTAGTTAAACAAGACCCCCCCCAACACACACACACACACACACACACACACACACACACACACACACACACACACACACACACACACACACACACACACACACACACACACACACACACACACACACACACACACACACACACACACACACACACACACACCTGGGAGCGTGGTTGATTAACGGCTGCGGTTTGTATTTGGGGAAGTTGTAGGATTTAAATTCTTCGATGGAGGAGATTCCCGGCCACTTCTCCTCCGTGGGTGTACCTGAAATCACAGAATCACACCCAGTCATATACATAGTAGGTCAGGTGAAACGTGTGGTGGTGAGACATTTGGGTTTCTATGGTGATCCGGCCGGGAGTCACTCACCCAGTAACCTGAAGATAAGGTGGAGCTCGTCCTCCACGGTGGAGCCAGGGAACAGCGGCCGACCTGCAGCCATCTCATAGAATATACAACCAACACCCCTGCAGAGAGAGAGAGAGAGAGAGAGAGAGAGAGAGAGAGAGACACATTTTTATTCTAGGGCTGCAACTAATGACTGTTTTCATGAATTCTTTTCTTTTCATTCTTAAAACAAAGTTTAGTCTACAAAATACACATATTAATCTATCTCTCCGTCAACCGGTCTGTCCGACCCGCATGTGCAAATCACAAAATGTCCACAGAAGTTGTTACACTAACTGACAAAGAAAACAAAAACAAATGCTCGACTTTAAGAATCAGTGGACTGAGGGGTCACCGACTAATGAGTAGAATATCGGGCTTTCAGGGGGCAGCCCTACTTCCAACGTTACAGATGCCAAAATACCGCTATGATCTTTAAATACCTTAATAACCGCGGTGGTTTTGTAAAAGCATGCAACTAATGTGCCTATTTAGCAATGACTACCTTCACTAAGTGTGTTTCACCGGTGTTTCTGACTGCGAGTAGCCACAACTTGGTGTGTTTTAGGGGCACATTTAATGATTTCACAGCCTCAGGCAAACAGTGCCTTCCTTTACTTTTTAGCCTTACTCAAATTGAGAATGTTAGTATTGGCAGTAGTAGAAGTACTCAAAATGTCGTTTTTTTCCCCTGATATGAAACTATTAATACCGCACTGTACAAGTCCTGCATTCAAACTTTTATTTCAAGTGAAAAGAGGGGCATGATTATCACAATGTACTTACTAATTACATTTACTTAACGTCTGTTCGAGGTGGAGCTTTCAACTCTAATTTAATGTCTAGTTTCATGAATGTTAATGCATCATGTTTTAATATTGTGATATTTTGTGAGTAAACTCTCTTGGCAACGTAACCAGTAACATTTCTCTGTCGGGTAAATGAAGTAGTATAATGTTTTCCTCTGAAGTAGAAGTACACAGTAAGTCCCAAGTTGAGTTGCATATTTTTTAACCTCTTCACAAATCACTTCAAAATATATGTTTTTCTCGCCTAAATTTTTCTCCAAAAAAAACTGCTACAGTTTCCCCATCCTTTGGCCCTCTGGGATGGTCCCGAGGTCATTGGGAAGCTAACACTCTAAATGTTTTGTTTCTTGTGTCAGTGTGACACTAGGTCTTACTGACACAGAGCTAAAGAGGTTAGAATAGAGAATTTCTATTTCCGTCCAAGTAAATCATATGTAAAATCATTAAAAACACTACTGTAAGCATATTACATGATCTACATACAAACATAGTACCCCAGCCACATGTCTGAACTTAATACAGAAAAAATCCAGAAGAAAATGACTCAGAAAATGGCTATTTTATGAAGTTATTTCTACAGATATGTCTGTGCGTTTTTCTTATTTCCTCTCAGAAAAAAAGCCCAAAAAGTGCAAAATTAAAAACTTCTCAAATTAAAAAACACATCCACATCACTCATACACATATCTAAAATAACTACATGCATAAATTTATAGAAATAAGTCATTATAATTTGATGAAATGGTGAAATGCAATAACTAAGGCCTTATTTTTGCTTTGACACAGCTGGAGCCATCACAAGGTTAAAGTTTTCTGGTCATGTTTGGTATCAATCAACTCGTCTTCTTATTGGCTACACAGGGAGGCTGGTTTCATAGCTTTTGATTCTAAATGGTTGGAAGTGCTGTCAATCTTTCCCACTTTGCCCTCTGTAAATCGTGTGACTTGATTGGCTTCCATAAGGGATAACTCAGGTTAGAGTAGACGGATTGGCTGAAACAACCTGTCAATCAAAAGCTGTTGATTCAACCTAACTTGCTGAATAGAAGGATACACTGTACCATTAGCAGAGCCGGCAGTAGGAGCGATTAAAGTCCATAAATGATGGACTTTTCAGCTTTGTTTACGAGGAAACACGGCTAGAATCTACAAGATTGTGAGGGGACCAGCTCGTTTTGGATTAAAAGGATTGGATGTACTTATTCTTTGAACTGTTGGCAAAGCAGGAAAAAAAAGTTTATGGAGATCTTTCACCGCTGTGAAGAGAGACACGAGGAGAAAGGTAAGGACTCATGTCTGAATTTAGACACTATCTGCACAGAATCCGTCTGTGTTTCTTTACTTTAAACATGATTATAACCGCTGTAAGTCACCTTATGCTTGTGTGTGGGCTCAATGGAATCATGAGACTTTAAGCTTTCTAATGATGCGCTGCATGACCGTGTTCATGAAGAGATAAGCTTGCAATTTGAGTTAAGAAAACGTTTTCTCCTAATAATGGAGAAAACGGTCCCATGACGGGACAGTGGCTGGTGAAGAGGTTAAGTGCTTTGGGGACCTTTTATGAATAGGAACATACTTATTATTTTTCTAAACATCATAATAAATCTATAGCTGTTTGGGGCCCTTAATGTTGGGGCCCCAGGCTGTAAAAAATGTTTTGTTTTTTTACTTGAATGGCTCAAATTATTAAATGGATATCAAAAGAATTATTTTTCATTGATCAACACATGGATTAATGGACTAGTCATGCCTTTATTAAGTATCAGTGGTGTGAGCAGGAGAGGTCTTGTGAGGCTCGTACCACATGTCGATCTGTGTTGAATACTCAGAGGATCCCAATAGGACATCGGGGGGGCGGTACCAAAGAGTCACCACCTCGTTGGAGTAGGTTTTAGTTGGGACCGATTTGGCCCTCGCCAGACCTGCCAGCCCACCAAAGACATAAACACACATTAGGGTTGTTCACACAGGAGACTAGCATTACATCTGTCTAGAGCAGAACTGGAAATGGTCAAACGCATGTTCATACAAGTTTTTAAACTTGAATTCCTGAGTATACTGCAAGGACAACAGGAATACTCCCGCTCCTCCACTTCCTGCTGTTCTGACGTAAATATCAGCTGCTGCTGCTGTTGGTCTGCTTACCAAAATCAGCCAGTTTAAGTTCTCCGTTCTCATTTATAAGGAGGTTTTGGGGCTTCAGGTCCCTGTGGAGAACTTTCCTCTTATGACAATATGACAGCCCTCGCAAAATCTGGAACAAGAAGACCTGGAAAGATTGGTTTAAAAAAATGTGATGTGATTAATACCACATGCTAAAACTGCATCCCAAACATCCAATTCTTCAATCATCCAATCATTTTATTTTATTTTATTTTTTAAATCCTTTTTACGTCTAATTTCTTCAGATGGGATGTAATAGCAAAGGAGACTTTTAGTCCCCGAGTTAAGTCCCTGGAACTATTTTGCCATTAATTGGTGCAACTTTGTATTAAACATTTGGTCCTTCAAAAAGCTCTCTCATCTCTCTTTTTTTTATCAATCAGATTTAATTTTATTTTTGGAATTTACATAGCCACAATGCATATAAGCATACATCAAGTAGTGGTCTGAGCTTAGGGGAGAAAATGAATGAGCACAATTCAAATAAAGTATAAAATGAAAAGAAACAAAAAAAAAGGAAAGGGGGGAGAAAATGAAAACAACCTATCAACATAACAAGAGATATGTATCCTTGTATCTAAGAAGAAATATTTCTCATCACTGGTCTGCTTAGTCTGGCACCTTTCAACTGTTTCCCTCTGGATAATTTCACTCCGATCCTTAGGCAGGTAGTAATCCATTAGACATTAGCCGCCACATGACCTTAAAAATGTCATAATTTCCTTTCAGTTTAGCACTTAGTCTTTCCATAGGAAAAACTCTAAAAAAGTCATTTTTTACCACTGACTTACATTGGGAGGTTTCTCGATAATCCAATTAAATAATATACATTTTCTGGCCAAAAATAAGGGTTTATTGAGTAATTTGGATATTTTCACATCCATAACTCTACAGCTCTCTCATCTCTAATAAACATAGAACAGATAATGAAGGGACAATCACATAATGCAAAGTAAAGAATAAAAAGATCAGTCATTATAAAAGTCCTCACCTTCACATTGTGCATGCTCATTATGTTACCACAGTCATCCATGTACTGCTTCAGGTCCTTATCCTGCATCAGACAGGAAGTAGACACAATCACACCTACAGATCTTCTTCTTCTTTTTTTTTTTTTTTTTTTTAAATTCACCTTTCCACATGCATTTCACAACATCTTTCTGACTCATCAATCTGCCATTTCACACATCCTGTTGTGTGAAATAGTTTCTGAATATGTAACGTAGGGTTGAACAATAAATCCTTTTTTAAATCGAAATTGCAACTTGAAAGAATGCGATTAGCCAATCGTGAAGGCCACAATTTATTGAATGTGCAATATGTTTGGTTTAACATTTTTTTATCATTATATTTACTGTTAGCTAATGAGATACATGCAGGAATAATGGTGCATATAACAGCTTCAATGTTCCATGCTTATTAAAGCAAAGCCAATATTCTGCTCATTTTCAGGTTCATAATTGTATTTTGAGGTTGTACCAAAATAGATTTACATGGTTTCATTTTCAAAAAACACCATATTTTTGTTGAACCGCACATTGCCGCAGATCCTCTTTTCACCCTGTGTGTTTAGGTCTACATTTTAGCTACAGAGTGAGACATCTCACTTTTTACTTTGTTGGGAGCTGCACATGCTCAGTAGCTAGGTAAGATCACATCAGCTAGATAACTCTTTCTCCAGCTTTGGTCAGTACAAGGCAGGATTAGCTGGGAGACTTCTTCTAAACGAGGGATACTTGTGGAACACCTGCAGAACAGGAACATGGAAGTAGTTCTTATGGAGATTATAGTGAACTAGTGTGTGTTGTAGCAGTCTTTTGCCATTGAGAAGGAGCTAGCATGCTACGGTTAGCCATCTTATCTCAGCTAGTGATGTAGAAAGCCGTGGAGATTTTGAACAGCTCACCCGGAAACTGAAGCCGAGGACATTCAGAAACCGTATCTCACTCAAAACAGCATGGATAGTTTTTATTCCAAGTTTGTATGGGTGTGGAAGCACCACAGACACTAAATAAAACCCCAAATCCTAGAAAAAAAGTGATTTTTTTCACAATATGGGCACTTAAAAATAAAAATAAAAAAACACTTCTGGAAATGCTGTAAATATATATCCGTGTTCTCATCCTTATACAAGTATAAGAATATAGAGCAGTTGGGATGGTGTCTCATGTTACAATGCTCCATGCCATGTTTTATCTGTTATACAGTGAATATTAATCTTTAGCTAAACATTTTTATAAATAATCGCACATTGAATCGTAATTGCAATATCTGACAGAAAACTCTTTTTAGGATTTTAGGAAATTAGGATTTCTTTTATGCAACGTGATGATGACAACTTGATATTATATATCAGAATCAGCTTTATTTGCCAGGTATGAAGACACAAACAAGGAATTTTTCTTTGGAGCATCGTTACTCACACTGTGCTTACACATACAAAACAACCAAAACAAAATATACACACTAATATATACATACTATAAACAGCAACAATGTGTTTATTATAATATGTTTATTTCTACAGTATAGGGACAAGTATGTAGCATAGACCTTTGCCACAAACCACAGCATTTATAGCCTAAGTTCATTTATAATGCACGTCCTCTTACCAGGTACTCGAAGACGAGCGTGAGGCTCTTGTCGGTGTGGACGATGTCGTGGAGCGTCACGATGTTGGCGTGTTTGAGGTCCTTCAGTAACGACACTACGGACAGAGACAAAGACAGACAGATGTTGACACAAGGAGACACATGTGGGACACGTTTGAATGACAAAATGCCCCATGACTTTGATTTTTTTTAAAAAAGCATTTAATAGATAAATGTTATCATGTCATTATTTTTGGAAAGGCATTGTGTGTTTAAAATGACTGCGTGGGATAAATTACAGTTCCTCCTCCAGTCTGTGATTATTACATTATTAACAAGGCTTTATGTGGCATTAAACTGAGGAACCTAAACCTGGAACAATTCCAAATGTTGCTGTACAATTAATTATCTTGGGAATAATTGTGATTAACAATATAAGTGTCTTTTTTTTAAATGTATTTATTACTTTTTTCAAGTTTTGAATGAATCCCAGGATACATGTTTTGGATATATCATTATTATGTGACCCAGATAATGTAGTAACACACATACGCACAAAGCCCATGAAGTAAACCACACCTCCTCATTATCATAAAACATTGTATGTTCTTTCTTAAAGTGCTCATATTATAGTAATTTTTAGGTTCATAATTGTATTTAGAGGTTATATCAGAATAGGCTTATATGGTTTAATTTCTGTTTTTTGAGCAGTTGGTGAACAGTGTCTTTGGGCTGGACTTTGGGCTTTTTCACTTTTTAAACCACTTCCCAAAAAAAGAAAATATATATATATATCACCATAAAGGAAAGGGAAAAATCTAAAAGCATAATATGAGCACTTTAAATGAACATAAAATTGACAATAGAACATTCTCATAATCATGAATATAAAACAAAGCATTGATTATTAACAAAACAGATTAATTTAAATTAGGAGCACCATAAATAGTCATCACTATTGGCAATACTTACAAAAAAAGCGTAGCTTTAGTTCAACAGTCCAATTAATAATCAATTATATAATTACAATTTGGCATTTCCAAATCAACAGTCGTCATACCTCTTAGGACCTTAGCAAATGTTAGCAATAAATAGTAATAATAATAATTAAAAAAAAGAAGTGATTATGTAAAATATTGCAATTAGACAATTATGTAATAGTTGCTACAGGCCCAGAGTTTTGTTGCAGATGCTGATTACCTTCTCTGATGGCGGTGCATGGCGCTCCCTCCTCGTGCTCCAGCCGGATCTCCTTCAGTGCCACCAGGTTGTCCGTCAGCTTACTGCGTCCTTTAAATACTGTGGCGTAGGTTCCCTGAATGCAACACACAACGCTGGTTTAATATTACTGAATTCCTGTGAGCTGTGAAACTTGTTTGCATCATTGAAAGTGTTAGATGGGATTTCAGGCATTCCTCACCTCTCCCAATTTGTCCAGCTTAATGTACGTCTCCAACTTGCCAAAACCAATCTCCGACTGAGGAAAAAGTCAGAATTGAGCAACAGATTAAGTTAAGGGGGCCACTGATAAAACAAGTCCCACTTTGGATGCTGCAATGTGCCCAATCTGTGGATTAACTGTTCCTGCAACACCAGAATATAGCTCATTTCAACAGACTTGCAAGAAAATCTCTACATGCCCCTCAATATAAACTCAAAACATATTGCAGGTGTGTTGTCTTCTGGCTCATGTTTCTGTTTCTATTGGTGTAGAAATCGCCTCTTTCATGATGGATTTCTCTGTGTATTAATGTTGAACGATTGCAAAAACTTCAGAAGGATTGACACAACACAGGCTTGATATACATATTTTTAAATTCAGTTTGTCTTGCACTTTGAGGGTATCTTTCATGTCATTTGTGAAAACATCCATAAATCCGCTAAGAAATCAGAGAAGGTATCAAAGTAACAGAATGATACAGTAGTTGTCTGTACAGTACATCCATGGGTAAACAGTGCAAATGGATAATTCAGCATAATGTAGTTGTCTTGATTTAGTCTGAGTAGGGGCTAATAGACTTTGAAGACTCCTGTTTTTGATAAACAAAACATATTCTATTTTCATCCTCCATTGCAGCTACTAGGCAAATATCGTAAGCTGGCATCCTCTGCGACTGGCAGGACTGAATTGGCCAAAAGGAGAACAAAACACTAAAGGGGAAAGAAATGAAGCAGTTGTTCTTTTTTTTTTTACCTCATCCTTTAGAAAGAATAAAAAAAGGTGTCCATTTAGCTTTTTTTAAAGCTTTAATTTCACTGTTGGCAAACTTCTGATACACATAAACCTTTATGTCACTGACAGTCTAGTGACAAAGCTGCATGGTCACACCACAGCTGAGAATTATGATCCAATTTGCTGGGCTAAAAGCCAGGAGGAGAGCAGGTGGGCCTTCAGACAAATCCATCCTGGGTATCACACTGCGCCAGTTGCCATGGTAACTTGCGCAGAGGGAATCTGCGTCGCAAAGCAATAATAATAATAATTAAAAAAAAGGTAAAAATAAAAATCACGAAGACACTGACCAGCGAGGCTCTGCGGGAGCGTCGGCTGAGCGGCTGGTCAAAGGGCGGGCTGCTGAGCTGCAGCTTCTCTAAGTAACCATCGGGGATCCGGATGTCAGCGGGCAGCGACAGGCGCTTGTTGAGATCCTACACACACACACACACACACACACACACACACACACACACACACACACACACACACACACAGAGACAGAGACAGAGACAGAGAGAGAGAGAGAGAGAGAGAGAGAAAAAATGCTTAAAATGTTTTTGAATTAAATCTATAGCTTTTGATTTGACAATCCTGTAGTGGAGCTGGAGGTTCTTTGGGCGAGCACCTATGTAAAAGAAGCTGAATATTTAAAGCAAAAACCCTCTCTGAAACAAATTCTATTGCTATATCTGTTAATTTACCACACAACTTTATAGTTTTTGCGCTTATGCAATCACAGCACACAGTGAGAAAATAATATACTGCCACATGCCTTGTGCCTATATGTAACACGGGCCATGTCTCAGCAGCAAGCAGCACAAGACAATGTAGGCGGCTGTGCGCACACGCACGCACGCACACACACACACACACACACACACACACACACACGCACGCACGCACGCACGCACGCACGCACGCACGCACGCACGCACGCACGCACACGCGGTCTGATATAACTGGCTCTCATCTGCGTCCTACTCCCAGAGACAGAAGACAGAAATCAGGCCGGTCACATATTATGGAGGGGAAAAATAAGAGGCGGTGTGTCGACGTGACTGCAGCTAAACAGCAAAACCTTCATAACTATAAATCCGATTGCGATTACGAAAACACACACCTGCAAACAAGGCCGTGTGAAAACCAGACATGACTAAAAACACATTTATTAATGTTCCCAGCTCTTATTCTCAGTCTGTAGTCACACAGGGGGCTGTCACTGTCATTGTGTTACTGGGTGTTAACCTGTTGTGCAAACGACTGTACACATCTATTCTCAGATTTTTTTGAAAAAAATAGACCACATGAGATAGAGAAGCGATGAACTAACATAATGCTGACTGATGTGGGAAAAACAAGGGCTAGTGGAGTAAAAAATACAGTGAGAGAAGAAGCTGGATTTGTTTGCTTTTCATACGGACTTTTGAGTTTGGCCTCTCCACAAATACCATCAAGTCCTCCGCTCTCATTTCATCACTGCAGTGCTTTGTCCTTTCTGACAATGCAGCTCAGAGAAGATGCCAGTTAAACTCACAGTTCAAATAAAAGCTCAAATTACAGAGAGCATATCGTTGCCTTGAAGAGAGGAAATGTTATATAATGTGAATCGTTCTGCTTTTTCTCTGATGTAACCTGGTGTCTTATGTAAAACTCTTTAATGTCAGTCTACAACAGATTGTGTCCGTCTTCTCAGCATGCCATCTTATTATTATCTTTAGGTATTATTATTATCATCATCATCATCATCTTTAGGTTGATGTTGTCCGCTCAGTGGCCATTTGCGAAGCACTCAGCCACCCTGGCTTAAACATATTGGTGAAAGTGCAAACACTTCCATATGGTGTTAAAATAATGAATCGATTCGTCAGTCAAGAGAAAATGAATAGCCGGGGCGGCCTCTAGCTCACCCAGTAAGAGCGTTTGCCTCATGTAGGCTGAGTCCTGCAGCGGCCTGGGTTCAAATCCAAACTGCGGCCCTTTGATATGTGTCATCCCCCCCTTCTGCTGCTTGTCTCTATTTTACACTAGAAATTTGTTGTCTATAGTGTGTTGGACTGTTGATCAGACAAAACTCAGAACAGATGAATCCAAAAGGAAGGTATCGGTTAGTTGAAGCTGTGCTTGCATGCATACTTTAGCTGCTGTTTATATGCGATCAGCGCTGCCTCATCTCAAAGCCCATGGTGGATTTCACATGTAAACAAAAGCAAATCTGCAGTTGCACTAACTAAAAATGATTATTTTCAAGATCACATGAACACAATTTACCACTCATTTGAATAAATCCACTCAAATAAATAAACCGAAAGTAACAAGTTTCAATCAATGTTTTTTTTAGATGTAGAAAGTTTTACAAATAACATGAACGCACAACGGCCTACGTTACACTGTGCATATTGAAGCAAATGGGCAGTACCAATCTTACGTTGGTATTGCTGAGGGTCATGGCATTGTCCACAGAGATTTAGGGCTGATGAATGGGCCTTTGGGGAAAGAAACCTCGACACTTCTAAAACTGCACAGCAGATTATCACACTGGCTATGATGTAATGGGTGTGATGGAACTTTGGACTTTTGGCCACTTTTACTACTTTTAGCTCTGTGCCTTTTGATTTTTATAGTTTCTTTCTTTTGTAAGTTATTTCTATGTATTTTGTTTTATTTTTATGGGTTTTGGTTTTTCATCTCACACTGTAACACACTTTGAGCTGTATTTATTTTATTAAAGATGCTTTAGAAAGAGTTATTATTTTTGTTATTATTATTATTATTATTATTATTATTATTATTATTATTATTATTATTATTATATTGGTTGCCCAAACAATGCTATAATATATTTATTCATTTATTCAAGTCATTGTTTTGTTGATTTGCTGAATTTTCCATCTGTAGCAGCACAACACTACTGTCAGTAAGCGAGCGTACACTGTGTCCTTAACCTCCTTACTGACACAAAACAGCTTCATTAAAAAACTTGAGCCACAAGAAGAGCAGCACACTTCCGCTCATGTAACAGAGCGTAGGTTTGTGGGTGTGCACCTACAAATGAGAAAAACACTCAAAACAAGGGAAAAATAGGTCACCGTGTGTGTGTGTGTGTGTGTGTAAGAAAGAACATCAAGGATGTTTTGAAGGTTGTTTTTTGACAAATAGGTTCCCCTGCCAGCAGGGGGCAGGAGGCCTCCAGCCTGAGACGATCGTCTTTTTCAGAATAAAACTTCCCCCAGGTTCAATATTCACAAAGGCGAAGATGATTTATTTGGAACGTCTGCATGTATTAATTCGCAGAAGAGAGGTTTACCACCTTTTCAAGCTTATGGTGTGAAACAATATATAAAAGGATGCCTAAGAAATTAATAGTGGCTTGAAGCAAAAATCCGAAGTCCAAACAATTTATACAAAAACATTGTGAAAGAAAGTTCCGTTGCAGGCAAAACAAAAGTCCCCTGATAATCATGAGGACCCCCATTTATCCTGTTCACATTTTATTTGCTGAGATCGTGTAAGTGACTGTCTAGTGTACCTGGTGGGCCATTGAAGCCAATTCATCCTCTTTGACTCCGTGAGAATTTAAAAAGCTTGCTCTGGTTGATAAACAGCTTTTAGAACTTACTGCAGAATGAACGTCTGAACAAAAACATGGACATGACAAATTATGGGGGATTGAGTCTTCTCTTACACCTTTCCAGTGGTATGATTCTACTCCAAATACAATATTTGTTTGCCTATCTGCAAATGTATCATTTCGCATTTCATTTAAAAAAAAGATAATTTGTAGTTTGATTTAAAAGGATAACAAAGTAGGACTGATGTTCTGATGTCGAGCAGGTGTTTAGATGCTGACATTGTTTTGTGGAATAGTCTGAACAAATCGATCAAACAAAGTGTAAATATGTTGCAATTAAAATAAAGAAATTGTGATTTAGGTGTGGTGAATACTGGGGGTAGGACCTGATAAGCCTACGGCTTTAACCTATCCCTTTAGAACGGTTCGAGTGTTATGTTGACATTTTTTTGTTGTTATACATTTTTTATCATTCGAAATAAAGATTTCATTCATTTATTCATTTTGAATAGCACATCTTCAGTATATACTGTACATCCTCGCAAGAGGAACAAAAGGAGACTCCTTTCTCAGCATGCTGTGGAGCCGCTAGACGAGGCGGACGTGTAGAAAGTCTCTGTGGTTGCAGCACAGATTATCACACCGCATCTCTTAACCAGCCGCTGCTGTGGTCCTCAGGGAGTGGGACTGCTATCAATATCATGGCGCTTAGACACTGAAAAAGCCCATTAGGAGACAACAATCCACCCCTGACACCCCCCCACACACACACACACACACCCACCCACCCAAATCAGATCTCCCGTGAGACCGAGGGGGACAGGAGGAAGAGGTGGGGGGGTGAAGAGCAAAGCAGAGGAGGTGAAGGGTGAGGTGTGGAATGTCGCCATGTAAGCCATTTTTGCGGATGCTGTGCTCATGTGCCTGTGTCTCTGTGTGTGTGTGAATATTGACTTTTTTCTTTTATCATAATCGCAATATCAGAATCAGCTTTATTCGCCAGGTATGAAGACACATACAAGGAATTCGACTTAGGTTGGAGCAAGCCTCCGGGCGGCAGCTATGGAATTGCGCTACCACACGCTTTCTCGAAAAGAAACAATTCAGACAGCAACATAGTATACAATAACAACATCACAACATAATAATAATGATAATAATAATAATAATCAACTGGCACAACATACTATGTATCGTATCGCAAAAGACACTCAGAGATATTTCGTGTTAGTTGAAAGAAAGTATGAGTAAAAAACGGCACGTTAAAGTGTAACTCTCATTCTTATTTAGTGGTGCCTTTTATTGTCAATTCAATGTTCAATAAAAGAATCTTAGAAATGATTTCCTGTTATTTGTTTTAAATTCAACAAGCAATTTGTTGTATTTTAGCAGAATACTAAAAGCAACAGAAAGGCAGAACTGAGTACACTTTGTTATCTGTTATTCATCAAGATATATTGCTCTCGCGATATTCAACAATGTTACTGCGCACTGCAAATTTTCCTCATATTGTGCAGCCCTAGTGTATGTGTGGGAGTGTGTGGGTGTGTGGGGGTGCGTCTTACCTCCATGGAGATCCGCCGGTGCATGCGGTTCCTCAGACAGACGCCAGTCGGAGATTGCACCTCGTCTGAAGACGTTCCCGAGGCCTGGTCGCTTTCCCCATCTGAGCCCATCTTCAGGTTCTCGTGCACAATGTCTAAGACAGAATGAGAATGGTAAAATACATTACACAACTGCAGAAAGATACTGAATTACATGTCATTAGATAGTTTCCAACAGGGTACAAAGTGACATTGGACAACTCAGCGTACAGTTGTGCCCTTATTATAAATCACCAGGTCCAGTCCAGATCCAGATAGGTTGCAGTAGTTTGATTGATATTACGGAACACTTTGCTTCAAGTCCCCTATTTAAAGCACTATGTAAATATTTCATGAGTAATTTATAATGATTTATAAACCATTAAATATTTATCTTTTGATTATAAATTCTTAAAAAGGGCGATTTGGGGGTAGAAATGCTTAAGGCAACTGAACTACTGATTATTTTTTCCAATTAATTCATCCATCCTTTGATCTATAAAATGTCAGATAGTCCAAAATCCCACTTCACAACTTCTTAAAGCCTAAGGGAATTCTTCAAAATACACATTTCACATTTGAGAAGGTGGAATCAGAGAATGTTTGATTTTTAAAAATTTTGTTTAGATTTTTATTTGATTTAAAAAAGAAAAAAGAATAATCTTTTGCTACGTTTACACCCCGCATTCACACTGCTATGGTGTTTCAGAGCCTCTAGCCCGGAGACATTTGAAAACACTTCTGACCCTGTTTTGGTTTGGAAACGGCTGAAAACGGAGACCTTTGGCAACAATGTTTTGCCTGATTGGGTCATGACGTCTCTTGACTAAGACCTATTTTCCATTGGGCGCATCTGCGCTGCGTTCTGGGCGTTTTGCAACCTCCTGCAAGCGATCCCGGCCATTTAAGTCAATGCTTGATATTCCACCAGACCGCACCGCGTCCCAGAAGCTTGTGTGAAGCGGTTCTCTGCTTCGCTAAAGATATGCGCCAGGTCTACCGATATTTTCGCGCAAGCCGCAAGTAGAGCTGGGATTGATATTATATTGATATCATGATATGAGACTAGGTATGGTCTTAGATTTTGGAAATCGTGTGCCATTTGTGTCAAGTGATGTCATTTTCTGTGATACTAGACTGTTCTAGCTCTTCTATTATTTTTACTTTTACCATCTTACTCATTATATCTACAATACTGAAGATTCTTCATCTTAAATCTCATCATGAAGATATTTTGTGAAAGCACCAGTTGTCAACCCTATAATATCGCCACAATATCGACATCGAGGTATTAGGACAAGAATTTCGCAATATCAGATTTTCTCCATGTCGCCCGGCCCTAGCCGTGAAGCATTTGGACAGCCGGGCAGTAAGAGATACAGCGAAAGTAGCCAGTCAGTTTACCAAAAGACACCCCCCAATATCGTACATGTCTCCTCTACAACACCACAGACAACGAGAGACTCATCTTGGAGGTGGAAAAACATAATACGACAGAAAAGAGAAGGCATGAAGTCAAGTTACAGGAGAGCTTGGAACGCGCATGCCCAGTGTAGAAAATCAGTAACACTTTACTTGAAGTTTTCTACATAAGAGTGCCATACACTGTCATGAACACATGACATAGTTATGAGGCATGAACCCTAACCCTAACAATTTAACAACTTGTCATGACAAAACCGAATGACACTTACTAAAAAGGCGTTACGTCTTAACCATTTATGACTTGTTTATAATGTTTTATGACACGTTCATGACAGTTTAATGTCACTGTTATGTAGAAAACTTCAAGTAAAATGTAACCCAAGAATCTTCATGAGATGTGCATGTGGCGTGTCAGTTTAAACAGAGATTAGTTCTTCTATAGGAGCAAAAAATGGAAAAAAACAGAGATCGTTTGGCTCAAAACTCCGCTTAAAGGTGCTCTAAGCAATGTCACACGTGTTTTAGGCTACATTTGTTGTCACATACAGAAAGCATCTCACTATCTGCTAGCTGCCTGTCCCCAGAACACACTGGAAAAAACATCTCCTCACTATCTGCTAGCTGCCTGTCCCCAGAACAGGCAGCTAGCAGAAGCACAGAAGGGATGGGATGAGGAGGAAGGGGCAAGCCAGTCTTGTTTTTTTGAAAATACTTTGAACGTCAACAAGAAGTAACGTCACCCAACATCGCTTAGAGCACGTGTAAAAGCCAAAACGTAGCAAAGTAAATGTAGCCTAAATTAATAATTACCTAATTTGTTAAGCATTAGAATGGACAGACACTGTATTGGTTGACTTTGGGAAGTCTAACCATGATTCATTTTAAGAGATTTTGATTCAACAACAGAGCCATAATTTCTATTATTAGGTTATTATTTTATTATCAGTCACTGTTATTATTAATTAGTAGCTCCAAAAGAGGGCGGAGGGTCCACTCTGGAATGTGTTAAGCTGAAGTGAAGATGTTTGACGGTTTCCTTTACATGGTACCACCTTCACTCGTCTCTACGCTACTCACCGTTTTTGGTTTTCCATTATGAAAAAAAGTCCCTGGTATCTGCTAACAGGTACTTTTTTAGTATCACCTCAATCGAGGTTCCAAGCGAGCTGAGGCGATACCAAAAGGTAACGTGTAAACCTGCAGATTACTGACTGGTTGGAGAGAATCGTCACTAATCACTGCGTCATCATTGCTGCGTAATAGTTTAGCCAACAGTTGTTTTTTTGCTGCCTCCACATTCTTTCAAAAGAATTCTAGCAACAGCCCCATGCAGAGAATCAAAAACAACACACCTTCGACGTTCTGTGTGTGTTGCGTTAGGTCACGGCAGTTTCCTGCAGCGTCGCTATGACGACCGGCCACGCTCAGCTCACACATGAGGCGGTACTAAATCTGCAATGGAAAATGAAGGGTGGGGCACCACGGTCGAGCCGAGTAGAGCTGGTACTCCCGGTGGGTGAGCTCCATTTAACAGCAGCCATTTTGACCTGTCAAACAGGCGTCACTAACAACATTATGAATTGCTGCGTTAGACTGCATTAACCCACTGGAGCAGAGGCATGGTTAATGTTATTAGTTCCACCTGTGGTTTCCCTGTCTGCTGTGACAAATCGGATTAATTTTCAAACGACAGAAGAATTAAGAGAGCCCGGATGTGGCAAGGCAGGAAAGATTGATTCAGCGAGCAAAAAGAAATGACAGACTTTTGACGGGGAACAAAATAAAAACAGAGCGGAGAGATGGGAGGAGAAAGAAGAACTCCTTAAATCGATGGAGATTAAAGGGTTTTAATTATTTCAAAACGTGATAATCCGGATTATTTCATCAAATATCTCAAAGAGTCTAGATTTTGAGGACAGAATGATTGTAGTTTTGCACCCTAACAAAACTCTTACTTTATTCCTTATTGAAAAAACTTTACTTCATGAAGTCCTACTTCATTACAGCCCCGAAGAACACTTTTTCCCAGAATGTGAACCGGTTTGGGGTGATCTGGTTAAAAAACTAAAGTCTCCTCAGGTGAAAGAAAATGCTGATCTACTTTTAGAAACTGAAACGTTTCCAGGACTTTCCTCTAGGAGCTGACCTGTCCACTCTGCCTGTCACTCTGTCACAATCCTTTTTTTTGGTTGAAGTGAGGTTTCTCTGCTTCTTCTCCATCAGTTCTTTGGTTTTGTGGAAGAACTTGATATTAAACCTGTTTGAGTCGTGATTCACTCGGAGTCTTTAAATTGACTCACGAATCGCGAGTCTCTAGTAACATTAACTCGGATCAGTTGAGTCCTACTACACTTTAATCTAAAATGATAATAACGCATTAGCTACTACTAGTTCTAGCCATCTTAGCTGCAAAAAAGCTTTATAACTAACAATTTTGTAGGCAACAACTCCACAAGTCAACTCAAGAGACTCAGTCCGACCCGCAGACTCATAGCAGGAAGATCGCAGATCATGGGATTCACTCGTGAGTTGTCGATGCTCGCGCGAGTCAGTGAATCCCGCGAATCAGCCAGCGGTGAGTGAGTGAAGTCTCTCCTCGAGTTCAGAGTAAAGCAGATCAACAACAAAAGCCACTCACTTTCACTTCTGAAATAACATACAATGTTCTGCCCGTAGCCTAGCAAGGTCTACTGTGGTTTTGGTGTATACATGTAATATGTTAAAATGCACTTAGGTCGAGCACACAGTCCGAAACGTTGCAAACTTGCCTTGGCTCGCGGACAACTCACGAGTCCTCAATGACTGAAGTGTGTTAACAGTAAACAATAAGTACCCCACATCATCTCCAGACTCCATCTGTACACAACATAAGATAATCAGCTATAAAAGTGAAAATACAGCATCTGTTCTCTGTAAAGACAAACTAAATAACCTAATTAATGCAATGTTATCAAGTCTCCCGGCCATTTTTCACCGCAGAAAGCTGCTGTGTGACTGGCTAAAGGTAATCTAGTATTATATAGTACATACTGCCCAGGGCCAGGCCAGCTAAGTGGCGTCTAACTCCTGTCGCGTCCCGCTGTCTCTCGTACCTACACTGGCCCCGCACCCTGTCCCCCAGGGGCCTGCTCCTCAGTCACAGAACAAAAGACTGTTTTGGCGGCCACAAGAGAGAAATACCTTGCATGCTCATTGGACAATACCGGCAACTTTTCTACAGAAAGTCGTCAGATATGTTGCTAGTCGCTTTTTTTGATTTCACTGACAGATGAAACATGGAAAGGTAATAGCTGGAAAAGAAAAGCAAATGTGTGTATGTATGTGTGTATGCATTTCTGTATATGAGTATGCATGTGTGAGTGTATGTATGTACATATGCATGTATGTATGTATTTGTATGTATCCATATAGAAACAACTGAAGAATCCCAAAGTTTTTATTTAAACTTCTTTCTACTCTTTTTGAATGTGGAAATCCTTATTTGAATCAATTACGAAAACTTTTAAAGAGAGTTAGTTTTTGTTGTTTTTTCTTGCTTGTGCTGTAATGTGCATGTTCCTACTTCTCTTTTAACTTTTTATACATAATAATAAACTAGACTACAACTACGCTGCTGAGGCCAAATTTCCTACTGCTGCTGCTGCTGCTTCACAAGGACCTTTTATGGAGTTCTGGGTACCGTTTCTGTATGTTAACAAGCCTGTACGTGCATTCGCACATGTGTAGAACAGGTGAGATATATATCATTATTCTCTGCTTAAAAGGTGTGAGTATGCAACATTTTTTTGTTTCTTACAGGCCGCTCCAACGCGCACACAGTATAGAGCGCGTTCCAACCATACTTTGATAAATAAGGACCCAGAAGATTAAAACCTTCTAGAAACTTTCACTGTCTCCCCCTTTTCCTCCTCCTAACCTTATTACTTTCTCTATAAACTCCTTGCAAGCAACTCGTTCTTGCCCCACTTTCCTCCTTCAACTTGTCTCCTCTTTGAAAACCAAATCATCTCTCTTCCCTTTATTCTGTCACTTCCCTGTCTCTCATTTATGCGTTTCTTGGCAAAATCTCACTTTAACATTCCCTTTCACTCTACATATCTCTCCTTTGCTCCTATCTTGTTTTCTCTTTTGCAGGATTTTCATAGGCAGCAGCCAATCTGGCTCCTTCTGTTGCTTCAGCACATTCCTTCTGAACAATATTGTGTTTCAGCATCAACATCACGATGTGCGCATGCGCGGTAGTCACATCGCAGGACGTTACGATGTTGATGCTAATCCTTTTTTGCTGCTTGATAGAAAAGTAAACTTCCACCGTTCTCCTTTTACATGATTATTACCGTCCAACCCTTCCCCTTTAAGACAGGTAGCCATGTGGACAGCGTGTGTATGTGACGTTAGTCCGACGGGGTTTGTTATGGGAAGTGAGGCTCTCCGTGTGTAGAAAAGTACCGCAGGCAGCAGCTGTCGCTGACACAGTGATGCGCATAGTTTTGGTGGGTAGTCAGTGAAGCTACAGCTGTCTGTTTTATGTTCGCAGCAAATACGAACTAAATCACCTGATTAATGCAACAAATCACAACGTCTCCGGCCATTTCCCCGGCAGAAAGCTGCTACCAGCCAGGCTAAAGCTGATATAGTTAGCCTAAAGAAACAAGGGGTCATTGTCATTCACGTTAGCCTGGATTGATTATTATATGAATACAATGGTGTCATTCTAGTCAACCAGCATATTTCTACCTAATTTCCTCCAAAACCACTTCAGAAGAGTAACGTTAGTCACAGCGATTACTTGCTTTGTGTTTGTAAAGCATTAAAGTTTAACAAAGAATGGATCACATTAGAAAAGATTTTTTCATTTTCATCTTCTATGTAGATGCACTCCCCTACAAAGTCACAGCAGTAGTCGAGAATGATTTATTATTTACAAATAAAGCTATTTGTCATCTTTTAAAAATTATTATTATTAATCAATATATATCGCAGGGAATTTTTTTCGAAATGTCAGATTTTTTCCAATATTGTGCAGGCCTACTACCTATACTTTTCTAACTTGTTCTTCTCCAAAGTCTCCAAATGATCTCATCTGTCCTACTTTTTCCTTTCACATACCTCTTGCTTTTTCATGTCTTCCCTCATCTTGTCCAAAAACTCACAATAATATTTTCACTTTCTACCATCATCTTTTCACCTCCAACAGCCAAACCTGATTCCTTCTTTTCAAAACCCCCCCGAAAAGTTGTTTCCTAATCTTTCTATATTGTTGTCTTTGGCTTTTACATGTCTCTAATCTTCTCTTGCCTCACTTCTACCTCTCTCCAGAAACCTTGAAGGACTGATTCACCCTTTCTTTCCTGATCATCTCCACACATCCACCCTTCACTTCCCTACCTTCCTTCTGAGTATTTTGTACTTTCTGATCTTTCTCTTTTCCTACTAACCCTTTACTTTCCACTGGGCGCGTCTGCGCAGTGTTCCCAGTGCATTGAGACCCCCCACGAGTAATTGCAGCCATTTAAGCCAAGCCGCGGCGTGTTCCAGAAGTGTGCGTAAAGCGTTCCCGGTGTGGTATGGTGCGTGGCGGAGAACAGAACAGAACCGGAAAACAGAACCAGTGGAAAATCTGGGATAATTCTGTCTTGAGCAGCTTTGCTAATAAGAACGCAGTTTGTAGCAGCAGTATGCGGGACATCGATGTCTTCTTTAAGGTCTTTCCATCTTGGCCAGGGTCCAGTGCAAGACTCAACAGGTCCTCTAGTGTGTCACCCGGCTACAAAAATTAGCTTAGAGAGGCATTTATCATGGTCCGCATATTTACTTAAATAATGAACCATAACCATTAGTGCTGTAACAGAAACTCTACATGGAAAAACCTCAAACACTGAGTCAAACAGACTTTTTTTGCAGAGATGGTGATTATAGCTGGCTGGCTGTGTGGTGGAAAAAAAAAAAATTCAGTTAAAAAATGTTTGTTCAAGGTAGCATTTGTCTGGTACAGTGAAGTGTATCTGATCATACAGGTTGTAAAATCAATAAGGAGTCTCTCTGCTGAAATGCCCTGGAGGAAAGTCAACCCTGAGGCAGGGAGCAATGGATGGACGGACACTTCCACTATGATACATTCACTGTGTCTTTGAGTCTTCCATAAATAAATGTGGATCATGATAAATGGGGATATAGTTTAAGTGCCGCAGTGTGCTTAAGTTATTAGTTATAATGATGGAGCCAATACTGAGTAAATACTGAGCCAATACCGCTGATACAAAAACTCCCGATATAGAGAGAGGATATAAGAGGACGGGGACGCCCGTCTACAGACCAATCAATTATAAGTATTTGAAGATGCAGCTCACGTATGTGATGACGGCAGGACATAGTTTTGTCACATATAGATTTTTAGTGCGCTTGCATAACTGCAGCGTGAAACACAAAAAAAACTTACCGGATCGAATGTATACAATGTAACAAAAACATGGACCTTGTGTGAAAACGGCCAAAAAGCCCAGAGGCGGGTAGATTCTGATACCCACAGCACTTTGGTCCTCTGTTTCATACTGTCCCCTGAATCATGTCATCACCCTTTGGGCTGAAACTCACTGATGACTGATCCTGTGTAATAAATCAAGTTTGACCAGCTGTTACTCGGGTGAAAAAAAACAAAAATCGGCCCTGCAAAGAGAGAAGGTGCTAATGGGAAAGACACCCAGTCACTCTGGCCAGGCACGGGTTTTTAGGAATGAGAGGCCGGAAATCTCAGGACCGTGACCCATTTCCTGTTTGTTCCCGGATGCCATCTGCTCTCCCACTACTACTCATTTCCTTCCTTCCGTGTGTGTGTGTGGGTGTGTGTGTGTCTCACCCAAACGACTACCACTGCGTGGCATTGCCATGAAGGACCCCAGGGTGCCGCCGATGACGCTGTGCGGCCGGCGGAGCGGAGGCTTCTTGAAGGAGCCGGTGTACTGGTGCAGAAAGGAGTGCATGCTGTGCGAGGTGGGGGGGCGGCCGTTCCTCATGAAGGGCTCTGAAACACAACAGAGCAATGACTGTCATCATTCCTGGTGTTCTGAACATCAGGAGAGGCTCTGCGGTCACATCACAAATGTCCAATAACCCCACGCAGGGAGCAGAATATCACCTCCTATCTTCTTCAAGCCATTGCAGCGCATTCTTCATTTCTTTCAAGCTTTGTTACCGACACAACTTTATTTGACATTTAAGTCCAAGTCCCGATGTTTTTTCAAAAATATCAAACGTCAGGCTAAATCATGGCAAAATGTACAATTACATGGAACTGGACATCAAATATTCTCCAAAGTTATGTAATGTTAGTTAGGTTTAAATAATGGACTCAATATAAGCAGAGAACTGTTACTCAAGTAAGAAATGAATGGGGTGGGGCGCGGGTTAGCTCAGTTGGTAGAGCAGGCGCACATATATGGAGGATAACGTCTCGATGCTGCGGGTTTGACTGTGAAAAATGCAAAAAATACCCACCCACTCCCCCAAAAAAAGAATAGGGAACGATACTGTTTTTTTCAATATCAATACAGATTAGTTAATAAAACCGATAACCAATATTTGAAACTGATGTGCATTTACAGTCAAAATCCAACACAAAACTTTGTTTAGATGCTTTGAGCAATTTCTGTCAACATAATACCCAATAAAAGAGAGTCAGATAGTGTTGTTGGTGGGACATGAAGACAGACTCAGAGGGGGAGTGGACAGACACATAGGTAGGGCTGGGCGATATAGAGAAAATCAAATATCAGAATATTTCTGACCAAATACCTTAATGTCGATATTGCGACAATATTGTATGGGTTGGCTATTGGTGCTTTAACAAAATGTTATTTACACAATGACATTTTTGATAAATATTCTCCAGAAATTATTTAATGACTTAGTGGGTAAAGGTAAATAATGGAACAGCTAGAACAGTCGTAAGTCCAGAAAATGACATCACTTTACTGTAATACCGCTTGTTAAACCATGTCCAACCAGACAACATTTACCATATTACGATATTACCACATATCCTAAATCTAAGACGATATCTAGTCTCATATCGCAATAGCGATACAACATTGATATATTGCCCAGTCCCACACACAGGTGTAGCAGAGCCAAAGTAGCACACTTTTTAATTCATTAACTTTATTGGTTATCAGGCAAATAAAATGCATACAAATACAGATAATCTGTAAACTCCAAATCTCCAAAAAACGGCCTGATAACAGGCCAAAGCCTACAAACCAGTAGTAGTACTGGGAAGTTGATAGCTAAAGGGCTATCAAAATGATGTTACTTTATCAATAAGCAAAACATGAGCCTCACTCACAGGCCTCAATAAGCAATCACATTATTTATGAAAAGAAACCCTGTAAGCAGATATTTTGGCCCAGTGTTCTGGGCATAATGGCACAAAGCGGTCTGAAATAGTCCTATTTTGATCTGCATGAGACAGGCTGCAAGTCTCTTGCATCTTGTGGGTTTATCTTTCTGCTCCTGCCAACTTTCTGTAGTTCATCTGACCTTTTAAACTCCGAGCTCACAGACTGTGCTGTGTTCCCACATGCCAACCTCACAGATTAACCTCACACTGCCCTCAGGTGCTTGTCAGTCCTTTTAGAATTACAAGTTGAGCACGCATGAATTATATTAACAAGGTAGTAAAAATGTCAGAGCTAGTTTGGATTTTTATGCTTTTATGAGCAGAGAAGAGAAACTTTTTCAGCAATTGACGGCAAATATGATACAACATTTGTCATATTTCAATTGAAGAGTTCTTGGTGTGTGTGTGTGTCTGTATGTATATTATATATATATATATATATATATATATATATATATATATCACAGTACTTAATTTTAACAATTCTTATAAAGCAGGGCTTAAGGCAGAATTGTGTTTAGCCAGTCAGACTCAAACATGTACACCTTACACTGGTTTTCTGAAAATAATTATAAAATAAAGCAAGAAATAGTTTGATATTATGAGCTAATAACCTTATTCTTGCCAAGAGAGTTCAATGAAAAATCAATTTCAATTTTATGTCTCTATACTAAATATAAAGCTATGGCCAGCAGATGGTTAGTTTAGCTAAGGTAACAAAGTGAAACTATGTAATTATTATCCATTATAGCAATTCCATTTGTTAATTCAAGCTAAGCTAACCAGCTGCAGCTACTTATCTAACAAACAAGAATGAAAGGGGTATTGATATCCTCATCAAACTCTTGGCACGAAAGCTAGTTTCCTAAAATGTCGACCTATTCCTTTAAAAAAGGGCTGTGTGGGTAGTATTAACATTAACCAATCAGAATGGAGACCTGTGGACTTGATAAATCAGATTACAGTCTGACATTTTTCTTCTTCATTTGGCTTGCATCAATATTAATTATTAATATTTATTTAATAAAGACAGGAAGGGCCTGACCTTTGACCTCTATTACTGCTGGATACTTGGGGCTTTTTCTTTTGTAGCCAGGAGCTAAAGTTTCTTCTCCTGCTTGAATTTATTGTAAGTCTTTTTTGATTGGGAGTGACAGCCAAACTACTGATGGGAAGCATTCTGTAACGATGGACATACATGTCTATTTATTCTGGCAGCTGCCAATCACAAGCGGCAGCCAATCACTTTCATGTGTCTATCAGCAGCTCATTTAAGACAAACAGTACTGTCATCCATAACAGAGATGTCAGGGTGTGTGTGTGTGTGGGTGTGTGTGTGTGTGTGTGTGTGTGTGTGTGTGTGTGTTGACTGTGGTTAAGTAGCTTCTATAGAAATAGAATGGATGAAAAGACATTGAACTGTTTGCTGTGGTCATTTGATTAATACACTCAAAATGAAGGATAGCGGAAAGTCTTAGCCTAAAGAAGAACTCAACAGGAGCACACTCTCTGGCCTAAGTAAGTCTGCCCCCGCCCCCCATGCAGCTTTTTTTTGCAAGGGACAGTTTTACATAGCCTCGGCTAAGCCCCCCTGTCTTTCAATCCTAGTGACGTCCCTGGCTGCCACTCTGACCATTCTGCTACGTTGATTTGAATGGAAATGGCCTTTCTAGCAGGTTTTATTTGTAGCTCCCTTGCTCTTATTGCTATTACATAACTTGATAGAGAGCTACTCACTGGAAGTCCATTAGAGCTGTTACTGACACACACACACACACTGTGCTCGTTCTCTCTTCATCAACTTCCGTGCTTCATAATTTAAATACCCCTGAGAGCTACCAAGAAACTGAAAGCTCTGTGCGTGTGTGCGTGTGTGTGCGTGTGTGTGTGTGTGTGTCTGTCTAGCCTGTGACGGGAGACGTTGGCCAATCACAGGTCATTTCAAATAGAAGGCTTTCCTACTGGCTGTTTTACAAATGCACATGCACGTCCCTTCAGATGGTGATACCGTGATTCAATGGCAGACAACCCTGCAAAAAAAGTTGCTGCTCCAGCAATGGCAACAACTGCACACACTGCAAAGTAACCCAGAATGAGGAATACAGACTTTTCAAAAAGAGAGTCTAAAAGCGAGACTGACAGTAAAGATACAATTTCAGAGATGGAGAGAAAATGTTTCTAATAGTTAAGCCTTCTGCTAACCGTAGCCACCGTAGGCTCACGGTTGGGGATAATTCAAGTTCATGTTTACGTAGCTAATTAAAACCTTGAATCACAGTATGTCATCCAAAAGAGCTTTATAGGCCCACACGTTTGCAAAGAAAACAGAATGGCCATTGTCATAAAATAGCCGCTATATAACGGCATTGGGATCCCAATCATGATGGGGATGATTGAAATGAATGGTGATTACTCGTACAGGTTACTGTATGAAGGGAGGGGTTTAGGACAGACAGGGAAGAGCTGTAATTGACTTCTGTCAAATTCTAACGCTTTCCGGAAAACTTTCCCGACACCTCAGCTTTAATGTCTTATTGCGGATTTTTTCATCCGATACAATTACAGATTTGTTTTGAAAAGACTGAATATGTTGAGTTTTTACCATTGTCCTTGGTGCCGCCGTCCTCGATGGTCATCTGCTCGGCCAGTTCAGACAGCGACTCGTCGATGGTCTGACTGGAGCGGAGTGTTAACGACAGGCGCTTCTTAATCCTCTTCATCTTCTCCATAGCAGGGCAGTGCACGGCCTGGGGACACACAGAAACACACAGTCAACTTCAATTCAGCAGAAATGGTCTCATACACACAAGTAGACAAATACAACATTTAGGAGGACTGTGTTGTTGTTTTGTGTGTGTGTGTGTGTGTGTATGTGAGTGTGTGTGTGTGTGCGCGCGCACACACACTGCGTGGGGGGATTGCACAAGCCTCTGTACCATCCAAAATTGCTTTTAATCCAATATTCATTCACTTTGCAAATGCTGGAACAGCACATGAATAAAGCATGAACAAAGCATGAATAAAAGATGACTATCACAGACTGGAACATACAGCTGCTGTCACTTACACACACATTCACACATTTATACAAAAGGAGAAATTAATGAACTCTAACTGAAGGAGGAGAGAGTCAAATAGGTAGCAGACACAAACAACACACACACACACTCATGCAAGTGTTGCTCCAGACGAGTGTGAATTGTGATGACGCAGCAGTCAGCCAGGTCACAGGAAACACCTTGCTCGATCTGCCTCAAGCCAGTCCCTGCTCATTGTGTTGCTGTGTTAACGCCCCATGCAAGTAAGTGTGTGTGTGTGTGTGTGTGTGTGTGTGTAAGAAACGGGCACTCTGGGTGAGTGAAGGAAATGCAGTGAGGAAGCAGCAGCAGAAATGACCTGCCCATCCCGCCCGACCCTCAGTGCAAAAACAAATTGACCCCTGCTGTCACAATCTCTCGCTCTCTCGTTCTTTCTCGCTTACAGTCTCTCTCAAGGCCGTTAGCTCCCCTCATACTCATGAGACACCATCTGCCACACACACACACACACACACACACACACACACACACACACACACACACACACACACACACACACACACACACACACACACACACACACACACACACACACACACACACACACACACACACACACACACACACACTTCAGCAATTTGTCATTCATGACAAAATGGTGAGAAACACTTCATCCATCAGTGCTGGGACACATGACCACAACCTCATAACAGCACACGACCACAACCTGTTTATTGGATTCTGTGTACTGCAACACACAGCACTTGAGGAGAACACAAATGCTTTGTAGGTTTGTGACGTGTGTGTGTGTGTGTTTAGGGACATGACCTGAATATCCTCTCAGCTGGCAGCGGCTCGTCTAATTAGACCCTACAGGCTACTGGAAGAGGAATTTATTGATTAAAAGATTTGGTTCCATGAATATTAACTGCACTGTAGGATTATCGTTTTAGTTTCGTTTTGAGTTCTTTATGTTGTCGGTTAAGGACTTTGTAACCACAGCTGTCAGTCAAATCAAGTAGAATACCAGTCTGTAGTATGCTAACTATTGTAGTTTCATTTATAGTGTATTGACCTCATGTAATAGATTGAACTATATATATATATATATATATATATATATATATATATATATATATATATATATATATATATATATATATATATATATATATATATATATATATATATATATATATATATATATATATATATATATGGATGCAAGGATTTATTTCAACAAAACCACTGTGGTTGCTGGAGATTTGGTGCCACCAACAGTTATTTGGGTGGTGACGATGCATTTTTTCATTACCTATTGTTTAATGTTTGCAACTTACACAAGGCAAATTCTTTGCAAGTGCAAACTTGCATGGCAATAAATCAGATTCAGGCTGAAAACCCTGTAATTATCTCAGAGTCAACTGTTGTTTCCAAGGCCAAGAATGAGCTTTACATGGATGACAAGTCCTAAAAATGTTTTGGAATAAGTGAAAGTGTAAAGATTGACGGCTGGTGGCTCGAGGCTACGTCAGCCTCTACCGGCATAAGGCACCCATATCTCTGACTCTGTCGCTGGTCTAGTTACGGCTAATGTAAATGGCAGGTTTTGACAAGAAAGAAGAATGCATGGAATAACAACAGAAGATTTTTGGTTGGGCGGCAGAGCGGTGCAGTGCTACGGTCTCCTCACGCACTGCTGGCTCTTCTGTGTGGAGTTTCTGAACGTTCTCCCCGTTGTGACAACCTGGAAGATATGACCCGTTTGCACCAGCTGTTCTAACCCTGTGGAACGCCCCTTTCCAAACTGACGCATCATTTGGTCCCAGTCCGCGGCAGTTTGAAAAAACACTTCCGTGTGTAAGTCATTGAGTGGAACGAGATGGATGGGGCGGTACACAGGGTCGACGGAGCTACAAGCTCAGGTGAGTGGCAGTTAGTAAGGTCTTTTTAATCCCTTTAGCGTGGGTTTTCTCCAGGTTCTCTGACTTCCTCCCACTGTATTTATACTATTTCAGGTGTTGCAGGGAATACGCCCTCCCCATTTTCAACATTCAAGGTACTCCATGTCATTGATGAGTAGAAGGGATTTCTGTTATGTCCATTTCCTTAAATTAATATACAGCATATATAACTCACTTTTGAAGGGAAAGAAGTGTGTAATGCTGGCCCTATCGGCATGCTGCTCTGATGACGACACACACACAAAATACAAAAATAAAAAAAAACAGTTCCAGCTAATGAGGCTGAAAATCCATGATGTAAATATTACAATGCAGAAATATAATGGCTACATTAGGGACACACACACACACACACACACACACACACACACACACACACACAGTATGTGAGATAAGCGCTCTTTGTCTCCCTTACAGGAGTGTAACAGAGCCGGGTTTTATCTCTCCAGCAAACCAAAACAAAGAGGCTCATGTGATGTGTGTGTGTGTCTGTTGAGATTACAGCATCTGGCACATATGAATGAAGAGAGTGTGTGTGTGTGTGTGTGTGTGTGTGTGTGTGTGTGTGTGTGTGTGTGTGTGTGTGTGTGTGTGTGTGTGTGTGTGTGTGTGTGTGTGTGTGTGTGTGTGCTTGGGGGTAAAGTACAACATGAAAAGCAGCACCATCGTCAGAGAGACATAGGAGAACCGAGATCCCCCGACTCTCATTCTGTCTCTTTCATCATCAACATCTCCAGAAAGTCTTTTTCACACATTTTGACCCACATTCCCGACAACCCCCACTTCATCCCTCCTCTGCTCCCTCCTATATGCCTCCCAAATGCATTCTGGGTAGCACAGTGGAGGGAACTTCAAAGGGCAAGCGAGGGGGGAGACAACAGGCAATACGGCCTAATTACTGGGCTGATAATTACACAGACACACACCTTCCTACCTCTAGTCATTGCCTTCCTTCCTTTCTACTCATTTTCTTCTCTTCTTTCCCAACTCCAATATCAGAATGAGGTAATGAAACGGAAAATGTGGCTTCACATCCAATCTCAGAAATGTGGGTGAAAGTGTGAATGTGAAGAGGAAGAGTGGGAGGATGAAGGAATAGGAGGGGAGAGGAGAAAGTGAGTTCATTACAATGAACAGAGCCATAATGGACTCTTTGTGTTTGGTTAAGAGCCATGAAATCTGCAGGCTTGTACAGTGCTGCTGAGAGAGAGAGAGAGAGAGAGAGAGAGAGAGAGAGAGAGGGGGAGGGGGAGAAAGAGGGGAGAGAGGAAGGGGGAGAAAGAGGGAGAGAAAAGGGGGGTCTACATCTACAATTATGTCATAATTATGCTGTTCACTTGTATTATTATAGCAGATATATTTATGTTTGTTCTTATGCTTTGGCAACACAGATGGATTTTATTTGTCATGCCAATAAAGCAAATTGAAAAAAATAGAGAGAGAGAGAGAGAGAGAGAGAGAGAGAACGAACCCCCAGAACCTCAGGACACCCCCCAAACCATCCGGCCCAATCAAATCACCTGCAGACAAAAACAGAAATACATCACCTACTGGGAAGACACTACTTGAGTAATACTCAAGTATAATACTTGAGCAACATACTTGACCACAGACAGAAAGACTCTAAGCAGGTCCGGGATAAGTGGACACAGTCTGGTTGTGGAAACCCCCCGCCCCCGACAGACCAGGCTGCCTCGAGAAGACAGACCGTGTCAGCTCTGTCCACAGAGACAGGTGGAGACAGAGCAACACTTCCTGCTTCACTGTAGCATATATAGGCTACTGACATCACAACTCTGTTCTTTACTAATATTAAATGTACACTCCCAGATTTTGATACGCTCTCTGGCCAGACAAAAAGGCAACATCTACTTGGAGAAAACAGTGTGAGCAGCGAGCTATGTGAGCAGCGTGTTTAATTGTGTAGTCCATGCTGAAGCCTAAAAGATGCTGAGTCACCTTCTCTCTCTCATGTCTTATTAGATCATGTCCTTTTGACCCTTTATGTGTGTTGTTTTTCCTGCACGCTTGCCTAAACTAAGTTGTTGTCCATTATCCACTCCTCTTTCAGTCACTCTGTGTTCTGATTTGTACATGTCTGGAGACAGGAACTTTTAATTAAAATCAACACATTTAAAAAATAAATAACAAAAAAAATGATTATTAACTCGAGCATTGAATCGTTCTAGTGAGAATCGCGATGCAGCTAAGAATTGATTATTTTTCCCACCCCAGTAGTTCATCTCCCCACAGTGTCTTCGGCCTTCTCATTTAGTCCTCTACGTCATGTGTTTGTCTTTTCGCTTGTTTTCTTTTGTCTTTGTTTTCTTTCTGATATTTGACACTAGCAATTTTATACTGATACTGTTGTTGCTTTCATGTTTTTCTTTTTATATATATATATATATCCATCCATCCATCTTCATCCGCTTATCCGGTATCGGGTCGCGGGGGCAGCAGCTCCAGTAGGGGACCCCAAACTTCCCTTTCCCGAGCCACATCAACCAGCTCCGACTGGGGGATCCCGAGGCGTTCCCAGGCCAGGTTGGAGATATAATCTCTCCACCTAGTCCTGGGTCTTCCCCGAGGCCTCCTCCCAGCTGGACGTGCCTGGAACACCTCCCTAGGGAGGCGCCCTGGAGGCATCCTTACCAGATGCCCGAACCACCTCAACTGGCTCCTTTCGACGCGAAGGAGCAGCGGCTCTACTCCGAGCTCCTCTCGGATGACTGAGCTTCTCACCCTATCTCTAAGGGAGACGCCAGCCACCCTCCTGAGGAAACCCATTTCGGCCGCTTGTACCCTGGACCTCGTTCTTTCGGTCATGACCCAGCCTTCATGACCATAGGTGAGGGTAGGAACGAAAATTGCCCGGTAGATCGAAAGCTTTGCCTGCTGGCTCAGCTCTCTTTTCGTCACAACGGTGCGATAAACTGAATGTAATACCGCACCAGCTGCTCCGATTCTCCGACCAATCTCACGCTCCATAGTCCCCTCACTCGCGAACAAGACCCCAAGGTACTTAAACTCCTTCACTTGGGGTAAGGACTCACTCCCTACCCGAAGAAAGCACTCCATCGGTTTCCTGCTGAGAACCATGGCCTCAGATTTAGAGGTGCTGATCCTCATCCCAGCCGCTTCACACTCGGCTGCGAACCGATCCAGTGAGTGCTGGAGGTCACAGGCCGATGACGCCATCAAGACCACATCATCTGCAAAAAGCAGCGATGAGATCCCGAGCCCACCGTACTGCACCCCTCCCCGCCCGACTACGCCTCGATATCCTGTCCATAAATATTACAAACAGGATTGGTGACAAAGCGCAGCCCTGGCGGAGGCCAACCTCACCTGGAACGAGTCCGACTTACTTCCGAGAACCCGGACACAGCTCTCGCTTTGGTCATACAGAGATTGGATGGCCCTGAGAAGGACCCTCACCCCATACTCCCGCAGCACCTCCCACAATTTCTCCCGGGGACCCGGTCATACGCCTTCTCCAGATCCACAAAACACATGTAGACTGGTTGGGCATACTCCCAGGCCCCCTCCAAGATCCTTGCGAGAGTGAAGATCTGATCCGTTGTTCCACGGCCAGGACGGAATCCACATTGTTCCTCTTCAATCCGAGGTTCGACTATCGGCCGAACCCTCCTTTCCAGCACCTTGGAGTAGACTTTACCGGGGAGGCTGAGAAGTGTGATACCCCTGTAATTGGCACACACCCTCTGGTCCCCCTTTTTGAATAGGGGAACCACCACCCCGGTCTGCCACTCCTTAGGCACCGTCCCAGACTTCCACGCAATGTTGAAGAGGCGTGTCAACCAAGACATCCCCTCCACACCCAGAGCTTTCAGCATTTCTGGACGGATCTCATCAATCCCTGGGGCTTTGCCGCTGTGGAGTTGTTTGACTACCTCAGCGACTTCCACCAGGGAATATATATATTTTAGTTTACATGAATTGTATGTATGTATGTATGTATGTATGTATGTATGTATGTATGTATGTATGTATGCATGCATGTATTTCTTCTCACTTTGTTATTTCCGACATTCATGCTAATAAAAGCAATTTGAATTGAGGGGGAGGGAGGGAGACAGAGAGAAAGAGAGAGAGACAGACAGAGTCAGTGAGACAGACAGAGAGAGAGACAATAAGAGAGACACATAGTTAGAGAGAGAGAGAGAGACAGCGAGAGAGAGAGAGAGAGAGATGGAGACAGAGAGAGAGAAAGAGAGGGGGAGGTGGCTCAACTCTACTGCTAACTCTACATTAGGTTTGGTTTCAGTGACTAGTTTTTGTGTTTACAGCAGATTCCAGATAATTAAAATCATTAACTTGTTTTAGTTGAGCGATCAAGTGTGAGTGCTCCCCAAATCCAGTGGACCCTAAGGTACATGGTTGCTTCACAATTACTCAATAAATGTATGTTTTCAAATTTGAATTAGATGTCGAGTAAGTGCTCCCCAAACCCATGTTCCTAAACCTGGTCATCAAACTGAGTACAATCAATTGGATTGGACAGTGAGTCACACTTACATTACATCTGGATAAAACGCAGATGCCTTTTAATACACTTATATTTTGTTCCCTTGTGTAGTGGGTGTTTTGTAGTGTGCTCCCAACATCCGACCAAGCATCAACTGTGTGTGTGCTCCTCAAAATGTAATCCATTATTGGCTGTGTTTGGAACAGTGTTTGCTCCCTAAATACATACGGTACTATTTATCTTCGTATTGAAAAAAAAACATTATTCAGAAATTAGGGGTGGGAATCACCAGAGACCTCCCAATACGATATCATCACAATACTTATGTCACGATACAATATTCCGCGATATATTCCAATTTTATTATTTATTCCCAATTTCAAATGATGTCCACAATAGGAAACTTTGTCAACATCTGCTTTATCTAAAAGAGATTAATTTCTGTTTGTCCATCTTACTTCAATTTTATTGCTGCAAAATGGGATTGTCAAGCAGACAAACTGACCAACAGTTATATGATCAATACTTGGCGCCTCGATACAGTATTGCCCCAGAAAATATCGCGATACAATACTGTACTGATTTTCTATTATAGTCTTCTATCTCTGACCACAATATCCAAAGCCCGACCACTAATATCACTACCCAGAAGAAACTCGTACCATTTTATTCAAAAACTCTCATTAATACTTCTGTCAGTTCTATTATAAAAAAAACAAAAACAACAACTTAAGCCGACGGTGAAATCAAGCGGAACAAAGAACAGAGGCAGGGTTGAGAGGAAGGCTGAACAGTCGCCACTTCTCAAAAGGACACAACAGACAGCGCTGTTAAAACCGTTGCTCGAAATAGACCTGCTCATATGGGACTCACAACTACTTTAAAATAGAACGAGAAAAATCACTCTCTGTTTGAAGAGCGGACATGAAAAAGCCGGGACAGAACAGGGCCCGAAGCAAAAAAAATGAGCTTGCATGTCAAACAGATCTATTGATCAATGTTTAAGATTTATTTGTGGTTCAACCCTAAATGCATATCGAGTCAGAATGCCCTGTGGTGTTTGCGTCGGATCAGGTGGGTTTTGTTTGTAGCCCTTGCCCTCGTTTTTTTGCGGGTTGGTAATTGTGTGAAAAATCTGCCAATTATTTCAATATTTCCTTTCTTTGTGAAGGTCTCTCATTGACCGATTACTCCCGTATTCACAGCCTGCTCGCTGCCAACATGCACTCCAAAAGTTCACAACAAACTAATCAAAGCAGTGTAGATGAACAACTTTGAAGGAAAAGCTAGAAGGCAAAACCTGAACTCTTGCAGGTGTTCACTTTTGATTTTTCCCCCTTTACAAATGTCTGGTTATAGGATCAAAGGCGACTTCCATCACTGCAATCATATAGACATCACACAGGCAGGGAGTTCCCCTCCTTCTGAACGTATTTATTACAATGAAAGCACCACGGTATGTCCTACATCTGTCTGTCATACACAACAAAGACTTCAAAGACCATGAGCCCTAAAGGGTGGCACACTCGCTAAAGCCGGTGATGGTAATGAGGGAGGGACATTCTTTCACTTTCCCCAAAAAAAATTCTTTCACTTTCCCCAACCAGATTTTATCCTGTTGGTCTAGGGATTGAACAGGTGACCTCCCGGTCAAAGGCTCTCTTCTCTAACCTCTAGGCCACCATCAGGCTGGGTTTACCCAACCTGGTGTTCCTGCTTTAAACCCAATAGATGAATACATTTGTGGAACATTTAGTCATTTTTGAAATGCTAAAAGCTGAACCTAAGAATTCTAAGTATCAACCCAAATTATATTCATTCTCATATCAAAACTATTTCATCAGCCTTTAAGTACCCATTTCAGCTGAACCCTACCGGGTACAGTCACAAGCATGTGTTTGTGCAGCTTTGACAACACACACAAACAGAGCATCAGTGCCACTGCCCGGTGCAGTGGGCGCTTTCCACTGAAAGACCCTTTGTTTTGTTTGAGAGAAACTAACAAAACAAAAAAAAGAGCTAAAAAGAGTTACAGCATGACTGACCCAGAGGGGAGAGTTGAAATAACCCTGTGTATGTCTAGAAGAGCACAAAAAGGCTACAATGTCAATACTAACAAGAAATGAACAATGACCGTGATCTTTGGGTAATAAAGAGATGTAGGAAAAGAAGAGCAGAGTGAAAACCGTTTCATGAGCTTTCACGTGAGAGATTTTTTAGAGAAGTGAGACAACTTTGAGTCTCATTGGTCAACAACAGACACCAGACTCACCCACACGCCCAGAGGCCTGTACTATGGAGCAAGACTTTGTGTTAACGAGGTAACGTCAGGTTCAACCCAGGGTTTTGTGTATCACGGCGGTTGATCACTTGTTGCCGGGTTAAATCGCCGTGGTAACTTATGCTGAACACCTGCTCGGTAGCAAGTTATGTTGGCGATTAGAGATCAACCACAGTAAAAGCACCGCCTACTGACCAATCAATACTCGATTGGTAACAAGCGTCACCGTTCTTAGAAGATCAGCTGGAGAGTGACGTGCGCTCAGAAAAGTTAAAACATTTAGAGATCGACGGAGTGCTCCCCCGTTGGTCAGTTCTGGAACAATATTGTATATACGTTACTGTGCCTGTTACTGTCAATGTCTTGATTCTGAATGACCTGTCACCTGGGTATGTGACTGGTCCCTTGTCTTGTGTCTGTCTGTTTATGTATGTGTTTGTCTTTTTCTGCAGGTGTCGTTTTGTCTCCCTCCCTCCCAGCTTTCCTCTCTGTTGAATATATTAAAAAAATAAATTCAAAAAATTTGATCTAAAAAAACAAACAAAAAAAAACACACATTTAGAGACCGACAACACCCATTAACATTCCCCAATGGCTAGTTTTATGAAAGGTGTAGATTGTTAGCGCAGGGAATTTGACCATTTGTCGGCTTCTTGAGCCGTGTGTTGCCAATGCACATATGTGTTTGAACTATTATTTATATTATTATATCACTTCCCACTGCCAGGGTTGCAGTGACACATTATGGAAAGAACAAGTGTAATTATGGTCAGATCTTATGTCTAACTGATGAGGAAGTGATATTGATAAGCATTGTGATTTATGCATTTACAGTGTCTGCTTTTTGTTTTGCCAACTTCCCGTCCTGTTTTAGGAAGCAGCAACTGTATCGCGTGTCCTTCATATTTATGTAGAATTATCATTTGCTCTTCTTATGTAAAATATGCGGCTATGGTATACAGTATGTTTGCAATAATATAATACAATAAAATAAGATACATTACACTGCATAATGAGCACTTTTACTTTTGGTACTTTAAGTATATTTTGATGATATTTCTGTACCATTACTTAAGGAAGATGTTGAATGCAGGGCTTGTAACTGACAAGTAATTTGTAACTCTAGAACACTACTTTTATTGCAATACATAATCTGAGTCTTCCACCTCTGTAAATCACCAACAGCAGTCGTGCATGAATACCTGCGGCAGTAAAAACACAGCTCAGTTCAGCATTTACTTGCAGCATAGATAGATAGATAGATAGATAGACAGATAGACAGATAGATAGATTTGTGGTCGTAAGTTTACATACCCTGGCAGAATATATGATTTTCATTTTTCAGAGAATATGAATGATAACACAAAAACGTTTCTTTCACTCATGGTTAGTGGTTGGGTGAAGCCATTTATTGTCAAACAACTGTGTTTACTCTTTTTAAATCATAATGACAGAAACTACCCAGATCAAAAGTTTACATTCCCTTGTAATTTTGGCCTGATAACATGCACACAGGTTGACACTAACGAGTTTGAATGGCTACTAAAGGTAACCATCCTCACCTGTGATCTGTTTGCTTATAATCAGTGTGTGTGTATAAAAGGTCAGTGAGTTTCTGGGCTCCTGAGAGACCCTTGCATCTTTTACCCAGTCCTGCACTGACATTTCTGGATTCTGAGTCATGGGGAAAGCAAAAGAATTGTCAAAAGGATCTGCGGGAAACTGTATAAAACGGGAAAGGGATATAAAAAGATATCCAAGGAATTGAGAATGCCAATCAGCAGTGTTCAAACTCTAATTAATTAGTGGAAATTGAGGGATTCTGTTGAAACCAAACCACGGTCAGTTAGACCAACAAAATTTACAGCCACAAATGTCAGGAAAATTGTTCGGGATGCAAAGAAAAACACACAAATAACTTCAGCTGAAATACAGGACTCTCTGAAAAAATGTGATGTGGCCGTTTCAAGATGCACAATAAGAAGGCAGTTGAACAAAGATGGGCTGCATGGTCGAGTCGCCAGAAGAAAGCCATTACTATGCAAATGCCACAAAGTATCCCGCTTACAATACGCCAAACAGCACAGAAACAAGCCTCAAAACTTCTGGAACAAAATCATTTGGAGTGATGAGACCAAAACTGAACTTTTTGGCCACAACCATAAACGTTACATTTGGAGAGGAATCAACAAGGCCTATGATGAAAAGGTACACCATTCCTACTGTGAAACACGGAAGTGGTTCGATAATGTTTTGGGGATGTGTGAGCTACAAAGGCACAGGAAACTTGGTCAAAATTGATGGCAAGATGAATGCAGCATGTTATCAGAAAATACTGGTGGAAAATTTGCACTCAACAGCCCGGAAGCTGCGCATGGGACGTACTTGGACATTCCAACATGACAACGATCCAAAACACAAGGCCAATTCGATCTGTCATTGGCTACAGCAGAATAAAGTGAGGGTTCTGGAGTGGCCATCTCAGTCCCCTGACCTCAATATCATTAAGCCACTCTGGGGAGATCTCAAACGTGCAGTTCATGCAAGACAACCCAAGAATTTACAGGAACTGGAGGCTTTTTGCCAGGAAGAATGGGCAGCTTTACCATCTGAGAAAATAAAGAGCCTCATCCACAACTACCACAAAAGACTTCAAGCTGTCATCAATGTTAAAGGGGGCAATACACGGTACTAAGAGCTGGGGTATGTAAACTTTTGATCAGGGTCATTTGGGTAGTTTCTGTTGTCATTATGATTTAAAACGAGTAAACGCAGTTATTTGACAATAAATGGATTCACCCAACCACTAACCATGTGGAAAAGAAACGTTTTTGTGTTATCATTCATATTCTCTAAAAAATGGCCAATAAATCATAAATTATGCCAGGTTATGTAAACTTATGAGCACAACTGTAGATAGATAGATAGATAGATAGATAGATAGATAGATAGATAGATAGATAGATAGATAGATAGATAGATAGATAGATAGATAGATAGATAGATAGATAGATAGATAGATCGATCGATCGATCGATCGATCATTGATCCTCAAGTGTCCGCTCAGTAAAGTCCTGCACGGATCGACAGATGTTAGAGTCCCTAGCCAAACTTTAACAGACTCTGAGGAGACGCAGACATATTTAGCGGGCAAGTATTGCATTTATCACGGGATTTGTAGTTTTATCACCACCTACGTACCAACACCAATATGCCCCAGAAAGAACTACAACACCTGTTACATCATGTTACGTTCCGATACGTTCTGAGGGCAGCGTTCTGCTTTGAAGGCTTAGACTTGATACTTTTTCTTTCTGCGGTAAGGGTTTCTGGAAAGGTAAAACCTTTTTTAAGACCTGACTAAATGAAATCTTAGACCTCGGATTAAAATCTGGCAGTTTTTAAGACGTTATAAGGCCTTCAATTTAAAATTCAGAATTTTAGACTTTTTAAGTCCCTGCGGGAACCCTGTATATTAGCTTTAGTCTGGCTGCTAGCAACTTTCTGGCAACTCTGCGGTAAAAAATGGCCGGGGGGGACATTGTGATAACGTTTTATTAATCAGGTGATTTATTTAGTCTTTGCATCGAACATAAAACACTGACTACTGTAGGTTCACTACCCATGGAAAAGCGAGTGCGTTACTTTGTCCAAGGCAACTGCAGACTAGTGTTATTATGGATCCCACGCAACTTCTAGGCAAGTCCCGCCCTATGAAGCAGTCCCCATTGGTTAGGGTTAGGCATTGACGTTGAGTAGTTAAGGTTAGGATAGCCGACTGGTCAGGGGATAGGACCTGAACAAATCCGTTACCTTGTGTAAGCATGGACGCCTGGCCTGTGATTGCTATTGAAGGGCTATGTATGTGACTAACGTTAAGTCACATACACACATTGCCCACAAGCAGGGATGCCGCCAGGAATTTTACGCCCCATGACAAAAAAAAAAAAAAATCAAATTGGGTTTGTTTCATAATTTTATATTAGCAATGACAGCCGTGGCAGGGTACCCCCAGGAAAATTAAATAAAAAATAAATAAAAAACATTTTATTTAAAGTAAATGAGTAATAAACGTACCTGTGTATCATCGAACGTCTCAAAAGAGTACAAATAATCCACCAAGGACAGACATAAACAAAAAAAATGATGCAGAAGCAAAGGAGAAAACAACAAGGAGAAGAACACAGATAGTCAGGTTTAATGGGGAGAGATCGAAAGAATGAAGATAAGTATTGAAGGGAGGGCGAGCTGGGTGGAAGACGGCATTTTATTTTTAGGTATGAAGATTGCAATGTCTCCAGGCTACACACACACACACACACACACACACACACACACACACACACACACACACACACACACACATTTGACTGTTCGACCAAACAATCCAGTGTCATGTGTTTGCAGCAGGGGGAGGTTCGAAACAAACTGACTGTGTATATATAAATATATATATGAGCGTTGTGTGAGGGGATAGCTTAAGGTCATGTCAAAGGCAATACACTTCATCCATCTCCAATTACAAAACACGGATAGCGTGCAGGTTAGATGATCCTCTTTTATCGGTTGTTAGTTTCGCATTGCCAGACCTGTCTCCACAGAACTGTGGCTACACCACACACACACTCCTGGATAGGGGAGAAAAAAAAAAGTTCTGGGTTGTTTGCATTTCTTTAACCCAATCACAATTGTCTTGGGCGGCGCTAATCTCTGGACGAGGAGGCGCAAAATAGTCTTGTGAAGAAACTTGTTTTGGTGGAATGTTTTCGCCACATGCAATATTAAATGAAGTTAATAGTTCACACAATACAGTAACGTGAGCTATTTAAATTAGCTAAATACATGGTTACACGTCATTTGCTCTTACCAGTGTACAGACCTGTGCATTTTGTCCATAGCAAAGCCCCGCCAATCGGTCCCAAAATGTCCCAGTTAGATAGTGAGTGCAGTAAACATTCTTTGTAAATCTTTACAATCATTCTTCGAAAGAACCGAGCAGGCCTGCCTTGTTGCACGATCCAAATTTTCTTCAAAAGTTGCCATTTTGTAGCTTTCTCAAAAGTGACACGATGGAGAGAGAGTGATGGTTGCACTAGCTAGGATTAAGTAAGTAATGAAGATGATTTTTCTCCCAACCGATAAGCAGTGGTTTTCCAAATGGCAAATGCTTTAAAATAGGCAGAATGGCAGATTCAGATTGTGATTATCTATGACACAATTATTAAGGATGCTATGACATGACTGTTCGCTATCTGCAGCAGGAGATGGAGTCAACATGAATGATGGTCATGTTGCCCTGCTGACCTCATTCTAGCTTTTGACTGTATAAACAAGTTATTTGCACCGCTGCAAGACATTGTTACGTCTCGCTCCAAATTCACTTTGTTGGGTCTAAGTGGATTGTGCTATCTTACAGTAAGGCATAAATACACAGTCATTCCTAAGCTCATTGAAGTATGTGCATGCATTTAATGTTGGGATGTAGATAGAGCCCTCAGAAGAAGAAAAAAAATAGACTTTTTTTTTACTTTTATGGCAGTAAACGATTTGGTTACGAAAACATTAACCACCTGCTGTTAACCCTCTCTTTCTCTAACCCGCTCTGTCTGTTACATAACACTCGTCTGTCTCATTACATCCACACCAGATTAACGAGAAGCTTCCGGTCCGTCCAACACACACACGTACACAGGAATGTGTGCTGTCCTGTCTGAATGTTTGGTTGGTGAATCCAAACACACAGCTGGAGATGGCACATTCCAGTGGAGAGAGATGGGAACTGTAGGAGCTCACACACACACACACACACACACACACACACACACACACACACACACACACACACACACACACACACACACACACACACACACACACACACACACACACACACACACACACACACACACACACACACACACACACACACACACACACGACAGTGCAAATGTTTGTTAGACACTCAAAGAGGAACTTGTTAACATTGCGACAAGAATTAAAATATGTTTTTGGAAAAATTATGACACAGAAATGACAAAATGCAAAACAGTCTTAAGCCGTATTTGCGCAGGACTAGGTTCACCTGGAGACCTCACGTCCTTTACATGTTACCCCTCCACGTCTGTGTGGCGCGTTCACACGATATTAGCCAAGTCTGTATTTTACTTGAACTTACTGACATTGTCTCCCACACATGATGTCACAACTTTCCTTGCCAACGCAGCCAACATAACCCTGAATCACAGAGATGACAATTTGCACGGAACTAATATTATCATACGACCTCTGTGTTTGCCGAAATATGGTAATTATCACAAATTACTAAAGGTCCCCAGGTAATATTAGTCTTGTGCGAAGGGGGCGTTAAACCTCTTCCCATTTAAATAAAGTGTCTAGAGAATTTTCTGAAAAGCTTTCCTGCAAAAAAAAATATCCATAAAACAAAGCCTATGAATGGAGCATATTCAGCCAAATATTGACAACTTCAATGCTTTTAATTTGTAAAGCTGCATGGAAAATAAAATCCCGAAAGAATCAGTGAGCTCTTGTTGCCAGTTGGGGGTCATCCGCATGCAAAGTTGCCAAATGCAGCTTTAAAATGTGCTCAAGTCAGATCATAGCAACAACACAGCTACAGTCGCCCACACCCAACAACACAAAAACAACACCCTACCAGAGAGAGATCTCAAAGGATGGCCGGTTGGCTTACACAAAAGGAACATGACTTTAACCTCCCTCTCCCTCTATTATCAACTCTCCTCCTCCTCCGCTGTCTGTTTTACAGCTTTCCATCATGCATCCTTTTTCTCACGCCCCACCACTCCCCTGAGCACAGTCAACAAATCCATCTCCGCTCACCCTGAGGCCTCTGGGAACAGGTGTTCACCTCCCTCCCTGAGGTGCCCTGTTTTGTTTGTGTGTGTGTGTGTGTGTGTGTGTGTGTGTGTCTGTCTCACACTATCCAACAGTGGCCTGGGCTCTTTCCTGTCTTCGTGCCAAGCCAGGTGGGACGTTTCGTCCCGAGACAGAGATGCAACATTTCCCATAAATTCTTACATCAGACATTTGCTGGCCACAGAACATCTTTGTGCCTACTTCAGCTGCTGTGACGCAAACAGCTTTATTGAACCACCGATTGCTGGAGTTTATGAAAACAGAAACAATAAAATGTTAATTTCCAACATGCATGTTTGTCCATTGCACACAATAGCTTTAATATCTGCAGCTAGGTATTATTTGGATTTTTTCTACACTAGTGCTTAACGTGTGTATCCGCCATTCAACCCGTTGTGGACCCGTTCATAATGATCAGCCGTCTCCCTGTGAGTAGCACTCCCTCTCTCTCCCTTGCTCTTTTAATTAGTTATTGTTGAAAACAAGTGAAGGAGCTTTCTCAAAAATACATTTAAAAAAAAATATATATATATTTCAGATTTGTTTTGGTTAAAATCAACAAATAATCGTGAGAATAATCATGATCACAATATTGATCAAAATAATCGTGATTATCATTTTGGCCATAATCGTGCAGCCCTACTAGTGAGTCAATATGATACCAGAGTTTCCATAGAGAAAACTCTTTTTGAGGCCTTACTTTGAGAAGTATTTAGCATGCCTTTCTAAATAGAAACATTTGTATTCATTTGGCAAAAGTAGTCAACTTTCTCAGATGTTGCATTATGTACTTAACGAAAGCTGCCGTGCAAAGGGTTTAGTCTGAACATAATAGTCTAAAATAAGTTTTAAATAAGTATTTGAAATCAGAAGATTAAAGAGTGAACAATATTACGCAAATTTGATCAGACATTCTTTGCTAACTTTCAGTATTTACACTGACTTTGTTGTCCATGCCCAGTGGCTAATGGATAGTCTAAGCAAAGCAATGGAAGAAATCGGCTCTCCTTGTTACCATTACATTTAAGGAGTATTCCTTTTGAGAAATATGCTTACTAGAGCCCGACCGATAGAGGATTTTTAACGCCAATACCAATACAAATATTTGGTTATTTAAAAATCTGATTTGTTTTTGTTTTTTTAATACAGAAACTAGTAACAAAACAGATTTCCCTAACGTTAATTATTTGTAGTTATTACTAAAATAACAATTTGTTTTGTCACAACAGAACAGAGGAACATCAAAATATATTAAAGTTCTGATACAGTGAACCCTCGTTTTTCACGGGGTTACGTTCCAAAAAGAACCGGTGATAGGCGAAATCCGTGAAGTAGTAACCTTTATTTTTACCAAAAATCGTACGCAGGTGTATTTCCCTGCTCTTCTGACTGAGCCGCTGCATCCCGACTCCGCTTTGTAGTGTTTTTTTCTTCTAAAGCCCGCGGTGCAGGTGTGTTTTTTCAAGAGAAGAACATAGTTATCGGTAGTTGTTGTCGCTCTTTTTTCTTCTGGGAAAAAAGATTCTTATAAATGCCACCATTGATTATGTTTGCAGAATGCAGAACATAATGCATGATGGAAATCCGTTAAGCAGCGAGACCGTGAAAGGTGAACCGTGACATAGCGAGGGTTCACTGTATATAAAATGTATAAAAATACAAATTTAAGATATGAAACTCAAAGTCCTTTGAACAAAAACACAATAACGAAAAAAAAATAACAGAGTTGCCACACTGGGGCAACAGGGACGTTTTAGTTCGCCCTCTGGTGGACAAACTATGCAACGCCACCGTGGTTGACTTGTTTAAAAATAAAAAGATGAATGAATTTAAAAAAAAAAAACGGCCATTTTTATCGGCCATTATAAATGCCTATCAATCTATGGTACTGTGCAATTTCAGTATCTCACTGCGTGTGCAATTATTGTGGATCTTGCTCATTGTCTATTCCCAAAAACAGCGAATGATGCGTCTCAAATCTGTTTCGCTATTATTATTTTTCAATCACAGCGCACATCCTCACCACATCAAGGACCAGCTAACTCCCCTTTCTCTTTCCCTGCAGCGGATGATCAAGAAACATGACGGAGCCAATGTCATATCTCTCTGCCTCACTGCAACTCTGCATTCACGAGGGACGCCTGCTGAATTTCTATCTTTGAAGCCACGTGCTCACGGCAGTGGTGTACCTCACAGACATCTCCTGTCAATCAAATGGCGTAGGACTGTATTCTAATCTCTTCATCCGTGGGCTTTCTGTTGATAAAGTCAGAGTTGTTGTAGTTTCTTAGTCTGTTCAGCCCATCACTGCACTGCACATATAGGAGTGCTGCTTTAATCTGATTAGACCGGATTATTAGCGTGTGTGCAAACACACCAAGTGTTACTGACCTCGATATTGATCCGACCTTTCAGAGAACGATGAAGGAGTTGCTTACCGGTGCTAATACGGTGATGAGCTCGAGAAACATACAACCTCAGAGGCATATTGGGAACCTCCTGCTGTTACAGCAATATGTCTGCAGAAGAATTCATTTCAAATGGCTAAAAAAGCGACAAGGCTTGACTCTTTTCTCTCCGGGCTTCGTGAGGGATCGTGTTTTCGCGACTGCTTTCTCTGAACTTTCGATGCACTTTGTTGGCACTGACTGCAGATAGTGCCTGTCTGTGAGGCAATGATTAACCCGCCAGGGAGAAAAAAAAAAAAAAAGGGATAATTAGAGATTCATACTTGAGATTAAAGAGGAAACTCACTTTTATACTGAGAGAAGTAAGAGGAGGCAGCAAAGTAAGAGAAGCCAGTCAGAACAGGGTCGCACAGTCGGTCTTAAAAATCCCAGAGCTCACAGGTACAACTTCCACTAAAAACAATACAACAGCTTCTAAAAACTAAATGTCACTGTGAAGTCAAGCATATTCTATTGCACATGGAACCATTTTTCATTGTTATTATGTGAGGATTATTTGAGACGGGTTAGGAAAATCATTTTAGAGAAGCAGGCAGACGGTAAGAGTTGTGTAGGACGGGATGTACTCAACAGCAGAATAACAACTACAGAGGACTGTACTTGGCACTGACACTGTGCCACTTAATTATGTGTGTGTGTGTTTGTGTTGGTGTTAGAGCCCGAGATCTTAGGTGTTAGAGTCGATATATCGGCTGATATTAGGCATTTCCCCTAACTATCGGTATCCGCGTTTATAATGTCTGATTACAAACAACATTTTAAATATGAATTTATCAGAATCCTTTATTTGTCAAAAATAATTCTGATGAATGAATTTAAAAAAAACAAACAAATCAAATGCAGATACCGATAAAAATAACGGTCAACCATGTTATGAGTGTTGGCGTTGCATAGTTTGTCCATCAGAAGGCGCTCTACAGCGTCTGTTGGCAACACTGATTGTTTTGTTTTTGTTCAAAGGACTTTAATTTTCATATCTTAAGTTTGTATTTTTATACATTTTATTTATCAGACCTTTAAGATATATTTGATGTTCCTCTGTTCTGTTGTGACAATAAAACTAATTATCATCATACTATTTAAGTGAGTACTCATAAATAACTACAAATAACTAATGTTAGGGATATCTGTTTTGTTCTGCATTTATCTATCTATCTATCTATCTATCTATCTATCTATCTATCTATCTATCTATATATATATATATATATATATATATCTATCTATCTATCTATCAGAATATCGGATTATTAAAAAAATATTTGTATCGGTATCGGCCTTAACCCTCATGTTGTCCTCAGGTCAAATCTGACCCATTTTCAGTTTTTTCATCACAAAAAATGGGTCTTCGAAATAAGCTGAAAATGTAATAATCAGAAATATCAAACAACTTTGGAAAAAACCTCAAAAAACGACCCACTAGATTGAAAAAGTGACAAAAATGTCAGAAGATGCGATAACTTTTTCATGGTCGACGGGAAGACAACACAAGGGTTAAACACATCCTTTATCGGTCGGGCTCTAGTTGGTGTGCACATAAAATCTACTTTTAGAAGCTTGTATTGTGAAAATCATTTTATACATGTATTATTATGCAGCCCACCAAAACAGGCTTGGAGTTTGATTGAAGTTAGAGCAATCTAAAATCGCAATTGTGGTCAGAAAAATCTGAATTTAGAGGTTGCCCTTAAATCGTTCAGTCCTATCTTGAAGTGAAAGGAGTATGAATATTGTAACAACAGGAGGCCATTTTGGGCTGTGCTGTATTTCTTCAAATAAGCAGTTTAGAGTTTTGGATTACTGAGGTTACTTTGGGTTCATTAGGCGAGTGTTGAATAATCGGGTTAGGTACACATAGGATTAAAACAAATATTTTACAAGAAGGAAATCCTTAGCATAACAAAGTGTTCTCAAATAACACTGACATGTCATTTCTCCTGGTGTCATTGAGCCCATTTTAAGAACAGAAGAAAACATGATCCAGACATCTTACTCATCCTGTTTGGTGAATATTTTAGCATCTTCACTTCATTTTTACAGTGAGTGCTCACCACATGAGGGAAAGCAACTTCATGAATGAACTGCAGGTCTGTTTATTTTACAGCGTGACCTATGCATGTGTCTGTGTGCATAATGTAATCCCTGTCTGATGCTGCTCTAACAAACAATGCCCTTGGTTATTCTTCGGATTATGAGCCAATGTCAGCCACCCAACTAAACCCTTCATAGACACACACCTGGCAAAGCATGATGGGATAGTTATCCTGGGTGAAATTGGACAGGTTATGATGGCAAAACACATCAGAATAATGGTATGACCATGTGCGTGTGTGCGTGGGTGTATTACAGTATAATGTGTGTGTCAGTGTGCAATGTGTGCGTGTGTGTGTATTTGTCTGAGAGAGAGAACAAAGACAAGGCTAACACACTCGTCCATTTTCTTACACAACTATGTGACACACACAGTTGACCACACATGACACCCAATAACATTCATAAAAGATGACCACACCAGTATTATGAGCTGGCTTTGTACACACACACACACACACACACACACACACACACACACACACTTTGAACTTGTTTGAGGTAGAAAAAGTTGTGTGTGAGATACAGAAAGAATGGACTTACAGCACTTCAGATTCCTTGCATGGCTCACATAACTTCCCTCATTAGTGTGTGTGTGTGTTCCTATGGCTATGAATGTGTGTAATTGTGTGTTCTTGCTGCACCCAGCCCACACTAATTGTATTCATTCTGGAGCCCTAGAATTAGTCAGACCCCAAAAAAAGCCCAATAATTACTACTTCACCTACATAATGCCCACCCTGTGGCAGTGCAATGGCAGGAAGACATTTCCCATCAGGCCCAAGGGCTGGTAGCAAGTCCTCCTCTCACATGTAGCTACATTCTATGGTTTTTCACATGTTCTGTTCTTCCTCAGGTGTTAAACAATGAATGATAAACAGACGGCACTCAACAGTTCTTACCAACAAAAAAGGGAAGGGGAGTAGGGGACAGCCGGGACAGTTGAAACACTTTTTAATTAAACATAATTTACAAAGTAGTCGTATCGCACTGAAAACTAATATTTTGTCACTACCAACCTACATGTGTCATTTGTCAAATACAGTTGCATTTTCAGCTTTGAACAAAACCGTTCAGGAATTATTACAGCAAAAGTGGGATGTGTGTAATGTTTCAACTGTCTCTCCTGGACGGGACGAATTAAACATTCAGTTTAAGCCATATCAATGTCCCACAACTTTAATATTTGACTATATATTATGAATGGTACTTCCAAAAGGTGTTATTTTAGATAGATTGTTGCAGGGCTATACGCCTTTGTCGCCTTCAATCGAACCGTTAAATGAAAAACACTCGTTAATAATCGAAGAAATGTAACCGCTAATGAAGTTTACTTTTCACCATCAAAACGCAAAGCGCGTTTATGGGCTATAACTCCGTGATGAAAGGAAAATAACAGGAAGATATTTGGCTGATAGGAGGAGGTTAACATGCTTTATGTTTTGATCTGAGGAAGTCTGTCTATCATCATCGCACTCGGAGAAAACAGGAATGTTTCATCCGTCCTGCGTTTCCATCGTACCGGCCCCACACACACACACACACACACACACACACACACACACACACACACACACACACACACACACACACACACACCACATTCCAACACATTTGCAAATATTTTTACTCACACACATGAAGAGGCATACATATTCACACAGACACACCCGCAAGATGATAAACACACACATGTATCCCTCTCTCTAATCAATAAAACATCGCACAAGTTGGAGTTATATAAACGGGAGAGAGAAAGAGGGAGATTGCAAGCTGCTGGCCTGGTTGTCAATAGCAACAGTGTTTAGGAGGCTGGTCATGAATAAGAGCAGTCAGACTGCTGCAAAGCATGCTGGGATATCACCATGCATTACACCACAAGTGATGTTTTTTGTCAGCCTAAGTACAGAAACATTTTATAACATAATTTAATACTTGTTGTACTTTAAATTGAGTTATGTTGAGCTAGAACATGTGAACAATATGGTGACCACACCCCCCTGATTCTGACAGGCACCCCAGCTTTAGACACACCGCTACAGTGTGGGACATCACAACGTTTCAGCTGACAGCAAGCTCACCACACTGTCATGTCATCAACCGCATTTCACTGGTTTATTTTAACAAGTCTGATATCCGTTTCTGCCTCTTCAGTTAAAGGGCCCCTCCAATGATTTAGCACTGGACTTCCAGACTGAGCTCATGAAATGGCGTGTGTATGACACGACAATTCATATGCCATTATTGGCGTTTTATCAAACTTAGGCTTCTCTTTATTAATCCTTTTGGGATGACTCCCGCGAGGAAATTGAAAATTTCAGCAGCAGTTTTAGCAAGAAAAAAAAATAGATAAAAAAGACAGTATAAAGACAACAAAATAATATAAATATATAAAATATTAATAAAATAATAAATAAAATATAATAAAATAACAGTAATAATAATAATAACAACAACAATAAGAACATTCGAGAAGCATCCTCTCTTTTTAGGCTGTTTATCCTCCACTGACCTACATTACCTTGCGATAGCGGGTGAATTTACTCCGCAGCGAGTAGTATGATAGAGCTGAAATCCGCATTGGGAAGTTGGTCAGGTTGGTGGACGTTCACAGGACATTCACTTAGGAGGCCGGGGATTGTGTCCCGCGTGTCACGTTTCCTAAACTCAACCATTGCTTTCTTCTCGCGATAAGATAGATATTTATTGATCCCAATAAAATGGAAAATTACAATGTTAAAGCCGCAAAAATCAGTCACACAGCACAGCATATAAATATAAATGAAATACTAGCACACAATATACATACATACATACAAGAAATAATAGGAATAAAAATAACACGGCAAGTGGCATGTATGTTTAGGTGCGCTGTATACAGCATACACATACACGCGGATAGCTCAAATGCGTACAGATAACATTTTGGTGTCTGTGTATATGTTTATGCAAAGTCATGATGTCATGTTGGGAGCATGCCACTTTTCCCAGTCAATGGAGAATGAGTTGACTTGGAGCCTCTACCCAGATAACATCCACCTTTCTAAAAAGGGATCCCTTTTGCTCACCCTGTTTCATCCAAAACTCTCCCTCTGCCTCCTGCTCAGACTCTTTTGCTCCAACAGGAAGTTTCAAACCAATCACTGGCAAGCCACTTGGCAGCACTTTAAATTTTCTCAAACTGGAACCAATCACACATCTCACAACTTAAATCTGCTAGAAGACAGTTGGCTTTACTGTACCTATACTCATCTGTTGGTCCCAAGTGAAAAAAAAGTGAGAGAGTGCGTGTGTGTGTGTGTGTGTGTGTGTGTGTGTGTCTGTGTGTGTGTGCGCGTGTTTGCGTGTGTGTCATATTGCACACACTCTCAGATCTCATGCTCCTGCTGTAATGTGACATAATGCAAAGACAGATCGATACAAGCTATATGGCCCACAGACATGGGGAGGAGACTGCCAGGGTAATTACTTTGTTCTCTGGGGGTGTATCACTCTCACAGCTAACAGCCTAGATTTGAATGTGGGTCAATACACACACACACACACTCATACACACTCACACAAATGAGCGGCCAGTTGTTCCAGATGAAGGACAGTGGAAGTAAATCCAGGTCAAACAGGAAGTGTAAAAGAGCCTAGAGCCCAACCGATAAAGGATTTTATAGGGCAATACGATACAAACATTTGGTTATTTAAAAATCCGATATATATCAGCCAATATATATTTTAAAAAAGAAATTCCAGAAACGTGTAACAAAACATAACAAATTTCCCTAAAATTAGTTTGTAGTTATTTATGAATTCTCACTACAATAATATAATTTGTCTTATTGTCACGACAGAACAGAGGAACATCAAGGTATATTAACGCTCTGATAAATAAAATGTATAAAAATACATATTTAAGATATCAAACTTAAAGTCCTTAGAACAAAAACACTATAATGAAAAATAATCAGTGTTGCCAACAGGGACGCTGTAGAGCGCCCTCTGGTGGCCAAAACATGGTTGACAGTCCGTTTTTATTTTTTAACTATATTAATTTATCAGAATCATTTGTCATTATAAATGATTCTGATAAATTAATATTTAAAATATACATTACTTTTTTTTACCATTCATTATAAATGCAGATACCAATAATTCGGGAAATGCCTAATATCGGCCAATATATCGGCTGGGCTCTAGAGCCTAAATGCATCACAGATGCTTTACCGCAGAAATGAATCACAGGTGGTCGATATGACAGGATACCATCTGCTATTGATTCATATAGTGATGATATGCTTTTATGATATGATTGACAACTGCCTAGTACACACTAACTGTAATGTCTGTAAAATGGAATATGAAGCATTTTTAGATGTGTTTAGGAATCTAGAGAGTTCTAAAGAGTTCTAAAGAATCTAACAACAATTGACTTTCTATTGTAAATTTATATTGTTTACTTTATATTACTTCATACAATTTTGCCTTATATCTCACTGTTTCTGGGGTGACAACAAAATGGTGCATTTGGGTTGTTTCAGATTTCCCATACACTCACTATGTCTAGGTAATTTATAGGCAGGGCGTGCACCGTTATCTTCCACCTGGAGTTACAAATCACAAAAGCATCTTCTCAACAAAACTCGCACAAACTAATAAAACAACCATCAAAACAACAATCAACAACCATTTCAAAGTCATTTTAAATTCATGAACACAAATCATTTCAAAGGAGGGTATTGTGTCAAGCAAAAGGATGTTTTCAAGTTAGCAGGAGGAAATGTCTTCAGCTGGTTCTTCCATTTTTCCGCATATGCATTGAATGTGGCACAAGCAGAACTAAAGGCAACAGCAGAACAAAGTTTAAAATGTTCATAGATTTATATGATGTCATATCAGGAAAAGGAAAGTCAAAATACAAGCAGATGCTCAAATATCCACATTTCCACTGTAAAAATGTAACTTTGCTACTTTAAATTTGAAAACAAACTCTCCCTGTTAATAACACATGTGAAAAGGTAACCTAGTCTGGTGTGGCCAGTCACAGATTAATAATGAATTTGGTTAATATTGCTTGAAAAGTGTCTACAATGTTACATATTAAATTTTTTAGATTAGATTTAGATTCAATGCATTCCGATTCCTGCAAACAATTGCATGCCTAGAAATCACAATAATGCAGTAATGTTATTCTTGCTCTTAATTTTAATTTTATTTTACGTTGGTACTCAAATTATATTCTAGCAGTTTGTGATCTTTCTACAACACAGTAGGCTATAGGGTTCATGTCGCAGGTGGGGGGTGCTGTCAACACATAGCCTATGTTAGGTAAAAAAACAGACTACTATTTGCACCCGATATATCAAAATAAGAGATGTTGTGTTTCAAATATGTGCGATACGATAGTTGTTAAATATGATGAATAGCTAAATATGATGAGTCTGGCTGAATTATTCTTCAACTGCCGTTTCATCTGTGTTGACATTTCCACACACCTCTGTGCAGTCTTCGTCCTAAGCGGTAGGACAAAATGTAACGGCACGGAGTCCATTATCGGACAGGCTGTGTGTGTCCAGAAATGACAATTTGAACCAATTTACCTGAAAATGGTGAATCGCCTGGTTTCAAGCCAACTCTCCGGAGCAGCCAGGCCCGGATGCCCTCCTCCGCTTTATCCGCCCACAGAAGTAGGCTAAAACACAGCTCCGTCTGTGTTTGCTTTCGATTCCAAACGCTACGTTAGAAAAGAAATATCCTCCAAAACTCACAGGGAGATATGAGGGGTGTGAGGACGAAGAGCTTGAGACCGAGCCCCCAAAATGTCGTTTGTGTGGCGGTGAAAGCAGTTTAAAGAGGCTGGAGGAGGAACTGGTGTCGACACAGGAGACGGGAGGGGTGCAAGCTAGCTGCCATCAATCAACACGCTGTGGGGGCTTCCTGTGCCATTTCAAAATAAATCCAATCAGCGGGACCTATGTCGTTTCCTATAACTTTCAAAACAAAAGCACCAACGACGATATTCACAGTTCCAGTCATAGTTTTCAAAATAAAAGTGACATAAATAACTTTTTTTCTAAAATGTCTAGACAGCCTTTGTAGATAGTTACATGCATGTATACATAGATTCTTAAAGTTGTGTTTTGACATTTTTCATCGTATAACATAGGCTATGATATATAATAAATAACTTGGTTCTGCTCTATGGAAGCGTTGGGAAATCTTTGGGAGTTGGGAAATCTTTATTTGAATAGCTCTCCTTTCTAAAGTTTCTTGTAACTTATTCCCTTTAACATTGCAACACTGCAGCTTTTCATTGGTCTAACAATGTAACAATATTGTAGAAGTTTTTCAAAATTAAAAAAAAATTATTAGAAAACAAATTATTAGAGGGTGGTTTGATTGCTGTCCATTTTCAGTAAGCTTCCACAATCGATCATATACTAACAAATATAATGAATTTTAAGGAATATACTGTATTTCAAGTGGAAAAGATGGTTGTGTCGGCGTTACTGTCAAAAATCTGTAATTAATTTGTGAATTGTGTATTAAATGTAACTTGAAAAGGGTGAGTATTAATATCAATAGCTTGCCTATGGTCTAAGCACACAGAAAAATGGGACATAGGTAAACGTTTAGAAGCCAACTAAAAAAAACTAACACTAGGTTTAATATTTTGTTCAATGGCGCCACCTGCTGGATAAAAGCTGCAACTCGTTTGAGTGAGCATTCATGCTGCTATCTGAACTTTTCCTCTAAGGATTTTACAGTGTTAGTATTTCATAATAATCTGTATTGGACTGCAGTATATTAGCATTTACCCCTTCTGGTAGACCCTGCATATATTTCGGTTTTTATTGAAGCAGTTTCTGAGGTATCTATCTCTTAATTATTTGCTTTTAACTATTACAATGGAGGTCAATATTTCCAACAAAACCCTCCCCCGTGTGAGTGTGTGTGTTTGTGTGTGTGTGTGCACTTTGCCCCTGCCTAACCCATGGCCTATAAGAGACGTAACCCACTTTCTCTTGTTATCCGTGTGTACGGGATCACACCGGAATACAACCTGACAGGAAGATGTCTCGGGCTGCGGAAAGACTCAGACTGATGATCAATCACCTTGATCGATCATCTGCCACGATTGTATCCTTGTGTTCTGCTTGGTTTATGTTGGATCATCAGGGGATTACGGGCTGCACAGAGCGGAAAAGGCTAGCACGTTATCCGACCGCTGCGCACCCAACGGCGGACAGCTCTGGTGGGCTAGACCGGGGTCCCGCGGTGGACCGCAGGCCTCTGGCAAAAGGAGGAGCAACACAGGAGTAACTTAATGCTAATTTTTATTGGTTATGAATGCGTTATTGACGTCAATTTGCTTCTTTTAAAAAAAAAAGATTTATTGAAGAATGTAGGTCATAGCCTACAGTAGGAAACATCTTATGTAGGCTACGTCTACGTGCTGAACGAGCCAGGGGGTTACTAAAGGAAAAAACAAAAGCAAGCAAAAAAAACTTCACACACATATTTTGTAAAGCTTACAAAGTTCATATAATCTAAGCTTTTTTGTTTTTACAGGTAAAAATAGAAAAATATATTGTTTAATATTGTCTGTCGATGTTACGTTTGGTTCCGAAATTGTTTTATCCATAGAAATGCAAACTATTGTTTTTCATCTATATATCGTAGGATATAGATCCTCGTCTCCACCATCCTAAACAATACATAACAGGAAATTATAAGACAGAAACTAAACATACAATATCATTTCATGACACAACTCCTATGATAACAAAATACACACATGCTATGAGGACAGGGCCATAGGGCATGTCATATTAATGTTAAACACTTTGTAAGGCAGTTACACCATGCTGTCGTCATACATCTGTTTCCCATTGTCAGGACACATCTCACATTTATATTTTGTTTAACCTCAACCAATGTAGTTCCTGTGTCAACTCAACTTCTCTAATTAATAGACATTTCTTAAGTTTAAATCAGATTTTACTGCTTTCTTGCGTCATACTTGCATTGCTCTATATGACTATTCATTTAATAGTATTCTTCCTTGCTTTTGGTAAAGTTACCTCTTGTGGCAGCAGTAGCTCAGGCATGTTGAGAGTTGGGTCGGGAACCAAAGGATCGCTGGTTCTAGTCTCAGTACAGACCAAAGTACAGGTAGCTTAAAAGATGCCAGTTCACCTCCTGGGCACTGCCAGGTGCTCTTGAGCAAGGCATTGTACCCCCCCAACCTCTTAGGGCGCTGGTCCAGCACTGGCAGCCCACTCACTCTGACATCTCTCCATTTGTGCATGAATAGGTCCTGAGCATGTTTACAATGCATTAAAATGTTTTTACTTTTCAAATCGTGGTAACCGCAGACTGTACATAAAGAAGTCGTATGGGCTTTCAATTGTGTTGTTTCTTTTCTTTGGAAAATCATTTTACACAGAGGCCGTTCTAGTCTGTTTGAAGGTTTTGATGTTCAAAGATGAAATCACCATAAATCAATATGTTCTCTGGACCTTGTCTGGCTCTCCCTGTACTTTTTGTTCACCGACCCACAGAGCACTCCTGGAAAATGCGGCTGAAACATTTGTGTCGTTTCCTTGACTTTTCCTTTTTCAGAGTGCTGTACCAAGTTTTGCTCAGACCTTCACCAGTCGGCCACAGACACTGAGGTATGTTCACAGACAGTCGCCTTTAGTGGTAACTGATAGGGGTGGGAATCACCAGAGGGTTGTGATAAGTAATGCAAATATTCTGCAATATATTGCAATTTGTTCCCTGTTAACGTAAAATTTTTCCCAATTTCAAATTATGTCCCCAAAAGGAAACTTTCTTAACATCTGTTTCATCTAAAAGAGATACATTTCTCTGTTTTTGTATCTTCAATTTTATTACTGCAAAATGAGATTGTCAAGCAGACAATCTCACCAACACATAATAAAAGATCGATACTCGGAATCTGTGTATTGATACAGTATTGCCACAAAAAATATTGCGATACTATGCTGTAATGATTATTTCCGACCCTAGTAACTGACACGTAAGTCTTTTCTTTGACTAATAGTTAAAATCAGAGGAACGTACAGATGAGTTTAGTCAGGAATGAAAGTGATCAATTGTATTTGCAAAGAGCATTGTATGGAATCCAATCCATTTTTTGGTGGTAATTTGGTTAAAAAGGAAACCATTATTTCAGATATAGACAATTCTTTAAAGTTGTCAAATTTGACCCGAGGACAACAGGAGGGTTAATTCAGTGATGGGTTTTATACCCTTGTATTCTGTGGCTCTGTGTTTGAGCTTGTAGTTGGCCCATTCTGTACCATTGGCGTTACTTTGTGCCTATATCCTACGTTAACCGTGCCTGGTTTTGCCCTGTCTTGGATTTTGGATTTCATTCTTGTTTTGGTTTTTCCGCATTTGTCAGCACCCCCAACTCAAAATATGTTCCCGCGGCCATGCAATCCTTTATCATTCACCTCTGACAGTTTCTCCGTTGTTCTCTTTGATCAGTCTGGTTTCAGTTTCAGTTATTTAGAAGACGACAACAACAAAACAAGCCCTTTTTTAAGATAGTTTAGTGGCAGTTCATATCAGAAAGCAACTTTTTGTTAAGCTGTGTTAAACCTCGTGTTGTCCTCGGGTCAAATTGTCCAGTTTTCCTATATCAATGTTCTTTTTAACTACCCAATTGTAATTACCCAAAATAACATGATTGATTCCACGCAACGCTCTTTGGCAAGTACAAATCTCTACTTAATTTTGGGGTGTCTTACTCAATTTTATAGCATTTGGAAAAACAAATTGAAGTGGTTTTGAAATAGTATTGATTAAAAGTTGACATATTCCAGTCTATGATTATCCATCAACATACATTCCTTTAATTTTAGCCTAAATAATTCCTAATTTCTGCTTTTCTAACTCAAACATTAGG
>JABXJD010000710.1:155000-157500 GCA_013375575.1 Percina caprodes | reverse complement strand
CTGAACACACCTCCCTGTAAGACCAGCATGCCCAGAATGCACCTGAACACACCTCCCTGTAAGACCAGCACGCCCAGAATGCACCTGAACACACCTCCTTGTAACACCAGCACGCCCAGAATGCACCTGAACACACCTCCCTGTAAGACCAGCACGCCCAGAATGCACCTGAACACACCTCCCTGTAAGACCAGCACGCCCAGAATGCACCTGAACACACCTCCCTGTAAGACCAGCACGCCCAGAATGCACCTGAACACACCTCCCTGTAAGACCAGCACGCCCAGAATGCACCTGAACACACCTCCCTGTAAGACCAGCACGCCCAGAATGCACCTGAACACACCTCCCTGTAAGACCAGCACACCCAGAATGCACCTGAACACACCTCCCTGTAAGACCAGCACGCCCAGAATGCACCTGAACACACCTCCTTGTAAGACCAGCACACCCAGAATGCACCTGAACACACCTCCCTGTAAGACCAGCACGCCCAGAATGCACCTGAACACACCTCCCTGTAAGACCAGAATGCACCTGAACACACCTCCCTGTAAGACCAGCACGCCCAGAATGCACCTGAACACACCTCCCTGTAAGACCAGCACACCCAGAATGCACCTGAACACACCTCCCTGTAAGACCAGCACACCCAGAATGCACCTGAACACACCTCCCTGTAAGACCAGCACGCCCAGAATGCACCTGAACACACCTCCCTGTAAGACCAGCACGCCCAGAATGCACCTGAACACACCTCCTTGTAAGACCAGCACACCCAGAATGCACCTGAACACACCTCCCTGTAAGACCAGCACGCCCAGAATGCACCTGAACACACCTCCCTGTAAGACCAGCACACCCAGAATGCACCTGAACACACCTCCCTGTAAGACCAGCACGCCCAGAATGCACCTGAACACACCTCCCTGTAAGACCAGCACGCCCAGAATGCACCTGAACACACCTCCCTGTAAGACCAGCACGCCCAGAATGCACCTGAACACACCTCCCTGTAAGACCAGCACGCCCAGAATGCACCTGAACACACCTCCCTGTAAGAACAGCACGCCCAGAATGCACCTGAACACACCTCCCTGTAAGACCAGCACGCCCAGAATGCACCTGAACACACCTCCCTGTAAGACCAGCACGCCCAGAATGCACCTGAACACACCTCCCTGTAAGACCAGCACACCCAGAATGCACCTGAACACACCTCCCTGTAAGACCAGCACGCCCAGAATGCACCTGAACACACCTCCCTGTAAGACCAGCACGCCCAGAATGCACCTGAACACACCTCCCTGTAAGACCAGCACGCCCAGAATGCACCTGAACACACCTCCCTGTAAGACCAGCACGCCCAGAATGCACCTGAACACACCTCCCTGGTAAAGACCCTTCCCGGGTGAAGATGGGACTCTTGTCTTGTTGTTTCTCTCGTCATTTTTGACACTTTCTACAATGTGCATCACTTTCTTTTTCCCTTTTTTCCAATCCTATTGTGGCTTTTTCTGTCATTCTTCACACTTTTATCGGCGGGACGAGTTACACTAACACATTTATTTTGTCTCTCAGGAGTCTCCGTCCAGCTGGTTGGACGGCGCTCTGTCCCACATCTCGGAGATCATCCAGCTGGAGGACGTCCCGTCCATCCAGATGGAGGTCGGGGTTCTGGTCCGAGAGTTTCCAGACGTCAGGTACGAACACGACGACGCGCCTTCTCATCGAAAAGATGAATAAAGCAACAAAAAAACCTGGAAAAGCGTCAAAAATGTTGAAAAAACAAGTGTCCCAGTGTTTGTGTAACGAGTCTTTGTTATTTAATTCATAACATTTGAGTCATCGCTACGTTGTTGCTGCTACGTTGTTGTTGCTACGTTGTTGTTGCTACGTTGTTGTTGCTACGTTGTTGCTGCTACGTTGTTGCTGCTACGTTGTTGCTGCTACGTTGTTGCCGCTACGTTGTTGCTACGTTGTTGCTACGTTGTTGCTGCTACGTTGTTGCTGCTACGTTGTTGCTACGTTGTGTCGCTACGTTGTTGCTGCTACGTTGTTGCTGCTACGTTGTTGCTGCTACGTTGTTGCTACGTTGTTGCTGCTACGTTGTTGTTGCTACGTTGTTGCTACGTTGTGTCACTACGTTGTTGCCACGTTGTTGCTACGTTGTGTCGCTACGTTGTGCTTCTACGTTGTTGCTGCTATGTTGTTGCTGCTACGTTGTTGCTACGTTGTGTCGCTACGTTGTTGCTACGTTGTTGCTACGTTGTTGCTGCTACGTTGTTGCTGCTACGTTGTTGCTGCTACGTTGCTGCTACGCTGTTGCTGCTACGTTGTGCTGCTACGTTGTTGCCGCTACGTTGTTGCTAAGTTGTGTCGCTACGTTGTTGCCACGTTGTTGCTACGTTGTGTCGCTACGTTGTGCTTCTACGTTGTTGCTGCTACGTTGTTGCTGCTACGTTGTTGCTACGTCGTGTCGCTACGTTGTTGCTACGTT
>JABXJD010000710.1:142500-150000 GCA_013375575.1 Percina caprodes | reverse complement strand
AGATACAGTATTAGGGACCACTAAGGTCTATATAAAGAGACTTCAGATACAGTATTAGGGGACCACTAAGGTCTATATAAAGAGACTTCAGATACAGTATTAGGGACCACTAAGGTCTATATAAAGAGACTTCAGATACAGTATTAGGGACCACTAAGGTCTATATAAAGAGACTTCAGATACAGTATTAGGGACCACTAAGGTCTATATAAAGAGACTTCAGATACAGTATTAGGGACCACTAAGGTCTATATAAAGAGACTTCAGATACAGTATTAGGGACCACTAAGGTCTATATAAAGAGACTTCAGATACAGTATTAGGGGACCACTAAGGTCTATATAAAGAGACTTCAGATACAGTATTAGGGACCACTAAGGTCTATATAAAGAGACTTCAGATACAGTATTAGGGACCACTAAGGTCTAGGGTGATATCAGCTAAATTGGGCCACTTTTTGGTAAATCAGTTGGGAAAATAATATAATACTATATATGCCTTTTCCAAGTGTTTTTATGATTACTAATGACTGTTTGTGATCATTTTGTGTTGAAATTATGTCATAAAATATAATTATTTAGGCCCTACAGTTCTTGAAACATCAACTGTGCCAACTTTTTTTGCATAAGCAGTTTCAGGTAAAATGGGCCAGCTGTTTTAGGTAAGCATTCAGCCAGTCAAAATGCAAAGGGAATGGTAATTTATATAAATATATATACATATACACACATACATACATATAAATATATATATACATATACACACATACATATATATACATACATACATATACACACATACATACATACATATACACACATACATATATATACACATATATACACATACATATATATACATACATACATATACACACATACATATATATACACATATATACACATACATATATATACATACATACATATACACACATACATACATATAAATATATATATATATATATATATATATATATATATACATATACATACATACATACATATATAAATATATATTACACACATACATACATACATATATAAATATATATATACATATACACATATATATACATACATACATATACACACATACATACATATATAAATATATATATACATATATATACACACACACACTCACACACATGTGTATGTGTGTGTGTGAGTGACACAGAGGACGGCCCATTTTAGCTGAAACCATGTGGCCCATTTTACCTTAGTGGGTTAAGGTAAATTGGGCCGCTAAGAAAAACATCACTTTTACAAAAAATAAGTTCATATACCAAACTAACAGCATTATTTCTGGTGGATGCCATCAAGACAGATATTATGCACAGTTTTTTTTATGTGCATGTTTGTTTTTTATAGATTTATGATCCTTATAATAGTTTAGTTAGATTTGATATGCCAGGCTACTTACCATGCAGCTTTCTGGTGCAGTCTTGATTTGAACTATTGCCCCGCCCACCATAGCAACCATAAACCAATCAAATCACCTGTTACTTGTCAAGCACAGTTATGACAACAGTCTGAAATCCTTTGCAGTCATTGGCTCTAAATTCCAGAAGGGCTGGGACCCCAAAACCTTAAATGGCCCATTTTAGCTGATGGCCCATTTTACCTGATATCACCCTATATAAAGAGACTTCAGATCCAGTATTAGGGACCACTAAGGTCTATATAAAAGATACTTCAGATACAGTATTAGGGACCACTAAGGTCTATATAAAGAGACTTCAGATACAGTATTAGGGACCACTAAGGTCTATATAAAGAGACTTCAGATCCAGTATTAGGGACCACTAAGGTCTATATAAAGAGACTTCAGATACAGTATTAGGGACCACTAAGGTCTATATAAAGAGACTTCAGATACAGTATTAGGGACCACTAAGGTCTATATAAAGAGACTTCAGATACAGTATTAGGGACCACTAAGGTCTATATAAAGAGACTTCAGATACAGTATTAGGGACCACTAAGGTCTATATAAAGAGACTTCAGATACAGTATTAGGGACCACTAAGGTCTATATAAAGAGACTTCAGATACAGTATTAGGGGACCACTAAGGTCTATATAAAGAGACTTCAGATACAGTATTAGGGACCACTAAGGTCTATATAAAGAGACTTCAGATACAGTATTAGGGACCACTAAGGTCTATATAAAGAGACTTCAGATACAGTATTAGGGACCACTAAGGTCTATATAAAGAGACTTCAGATACAGTATTAGGGGACCACTAAGGTCTATATAAAGAGACTTCAGATACAGTATTAGGGACCACTAAGGTCTATATAAAGAGACTTCAGATACAGTATTAGGGACCACTAAGGTCTATATAAAGAGACTTCAGATACAGTATTAGGGGACCACTAAGGTCTATATAAAGAGACTTCAGATACAGTATTAGGGACCACTAAGGTCTATATAAAGAGACTTCAGATACAGTATTAGGGGACCACTAAGGTCTATATAAAGAGACTTCAGATACAGTATTAGGGACCACTAAGGTCTATATAAAGAGACTTCAGATACAGTATTAGGGGACCACTAAGGTCTATATAAAGAGACTTCAGATACAGTATTAGGGACCACTAAGGTCTATATAAAGAGACTTCAGATACAGTATTAGGGACCACTAAGGTCTATATAAAGAGACTTCAGATACAGTATTAGGGACCACTAAGGTCTATATAAAGAGACTTCAGATACAGTATTAGGGACCACTAAGGTCTATATAAAGAGACTTCAGATACAGTATTAGGGGACCACTAAGGTCTATATAAAGAGACTTCAGATACAGTATTAGGGACCACTAAGGTCTATATAAAGAGACTTCAGATACAGTATTAGGGACCACTAAGGTCTATATAAAGAGACTTCAGATACAGTATTAGGGACCACTAAGGTCTATATAAAGAGACTTCAGATACAGTATTAGGGACCACTAAGGTCTATATAAAGAGACTTCAGATACAGTATTAGGGACCACTAAGGTCTATATAAAGAGACTTCAGATACAGTATTAGGGACCACTAAGGTCTATATAAAGAGACTTCAGATACAGTATTAGGGACCACTAAGGTCTATATAAAGAGACTTCAGATACAGTATTAGGGACCACTAAGGTCTATATAAAGAGACTTCAGATACAGTATTAGGGGACCACTAAGGTCTATATAAAGAGACTTCAGATCCAGTATTAGGGACCACTAAGGTCTATATAAAGAGACTTCAGATACAGTATTAGGGACCACTAAGGTCTATATAAAGAGACTTCAGATACAGTATTAGGGACCACTAAGGTCTATATAAAGAGACTTCAGATACAGTATTAGGGGACCACTAAGGTCTATATAAAGAGACTTCAGATACAGTATTAGGGACCACTAAGGTCTATATAAAGAGACTTCAGATACAGTATTAGGGACCACTAAGGTCTATATAAAAGAGACTTCAGATACAGTATTAGGGGACCACTAAGGTCTATATAAAAGAGACTTCAGATACAGTATTAGGGACCACTAAGGTCTATATAAAGAGACTTCAGATACAGTATTAGGGACCACTAAGGTCTATATAAAGAGACTTCAGATACAGTATTAGGGACCACTAAGGTCTATATAAAGAGACTTCAGATCCAGTATTAGGGACCACTAAGGTCTATATAAAGAGACTTCAGATACAGTATTAGGGACCACTAAGGTCTATATAAAGAGACTTCAGATACAGTATTAGGGACCACTAAGGTCTATATAAAGAGACTTCAGATCCAGTATTAGGGACCACTAAGGTCTATATAAAGAGACTTCAGATCCAGTATTAGGGACCACTAAGGTCTATATAAAGAGACTTCAGATACAGTATTAGGGGACCACTAAGGTCTATATAAAGAGACTTCAGATACAGTATTAGGGACCACTAAGGTCTATATAAAGAGACTTCAGATACAGTATTAGGGACCACTAAGGTCTATATAAAGAGACTTCAGATACAGTATTAGGGACCACTAAGGTCTATATAAAGAGACTTCAGATACAGTATTAGGGACCACTAAGGTCTATATAAAGAGACTTCAGATACAGTATTAGGGACCACTAATGCATGTGTCTATGCACACATGCATAGACACATACACAGACACACACACGCACGCACGCACAGACACTTGTGTGCGTGCGTGTGTGAAAAAAGCCACACATAGGTTTCTCGTAACAGTGCCAGACAACTTTATTTTGAAGGCGGATGACCAGCGGATGTACAGGTACTACTTCCGGTGGTTGTGTTCGATGTGTTGCTCCCTCGGTGGCTCGGCTCGGCTCGGCTCAGAGGACCAGACCGGCAGCGGTACAGTAGTATCAGCTGTAGTAGTGAACCTGCGAGCGCGGAGGAAAGATGGCGGCCCCTGCTCTCTCCAGCCGGGCTGGCTCGGCGGGCAGCCTCGGGAACAGCCCCACCATGGCCGCCGGCAGGCTGCCTCACAGCGGCGGCGGCGGGCCCGAGCTGGACTTCAGGTCGGCGGCCCGCATGGAGGACCTGAACCGGCTCATCCAGGAGTTCAGCAAGCACGACCAGCGGGAGTACGACGACCAGCGGGCTCTGGAGATCCACACGGCCAAGGACTTCATCTTCTCCATGCTGGGTGAGGGACAACAACACCCTTTATTTAAAGGGCAACTTCGGGTTTTTCTTCCCACCAGACTCCGTGTAAAAAAACAAGACTTTAAGCGTGTGTAGAAACCGCGTGTTTTCACATGCAAATCGGCAAACTGTGTGTTTTTTCCTACCAAAACTAGAGTTGTGGTTGTTGGATTATTAAAAACACCAGTCAAAACGGCTTTTTGTCGTTTTATTTTGTGTCTGTCGACTTTGAATTAAGTGTTTTTAACGATGCTAAAATTACTGTTTATTTACATGGAGTCTGGTGGGCTTTGCGAACGCAATTTCGCGGATGTTTTAAAAAAGGATCTTACTCTTTAACAAAAAGGTCGACTTTCATAGAAACCTTTTTGATAATGTTAAACTAGCCTTTAACGTGGAAACGCACCAGGCTTTACGGTAAAACGTGTTTTTCCCAGGTCGTTTGGCAGAAGGATGCTCGTGCAGAACCCACAGCTGCTCTCATGCACAGACTGCGATTTATTTAAATATTTAAAGGAAGGTTTTAATTTAGTTTCTGGTTGAGGCGTGGAGGCAGATTAACGGCGCATGACTTTATTACGGAGCTGCAATGATGCATATTTAATCCCGCAGGGTGTGTTTGTTCCACCTGCAGAGCGAGGAGCTCCATCACAACAAGTGCATGTACTCGGCGTCTGTTCTTACAGGGTAACTTCGTTTTATTCCAACCTGGACCTTATTTTTGTTTATTTTTATATGCTAAGTGACTGATCTGAACAAAAATATTTAACATGAAACAGCATCGAAATCACCATCACCAAACCCACCAGACTCCATGTAAATAATCACTACTTTTAGTGTGTATAGAGCAGCATATCTCCACCAGACTCCATGTAAATAATCACTACTTTTAGCGTGTATAGAGCAGCATATCTCCACCAGACTCCATGTTAATAATCACTACTTTTAGCGTGTATAGAGCAGCATATCTCCACCAGACTCCATGTAAATAATCACTACTTTTAGTGTGTATAGAGCAGCATATCTCCACCAGACTCCATGTAAATAATCACTACTTTTAGCGTGTATAGAGCAGCATATCTCCACCAGACTCCATGTAAATAATCACTACTTTTAGTGTGTATAGAGCAGCATATCTCCACCAGACTCCATGTAAATAATCACTACTTTTAGCGTGTATAGAACAGCATATCTCCACCAGACTCCATGTAAATAATCAGTATACACACACACACACACACACACACACACACACACACACACACACACACAGTGCAGAACAGCCGCTCTGCTGCAGTTAGTCGTTAATTAATTTCCTGACAGTTTGTGACTCGTTTCACATCTTTCCATCTGTCGGCTGTCGACCCGAGAATAGAAATGTCCTCCTGGTTGTCCACGCTCGCATGTCTCACACGCATGTCTGTGTTGAATTTGAGAAAAAAATTGAGATGGTTTCTGCCGTATGATTTCTTAATAAGACCCGCCGACTGGTCACGTGACGCATCAACTAACCAATCAACTCTGTCAACTCCCTGTCTCTCTCTCTCTCTGTCCCTCCCTGTCTCTCTCTGCCTGTCCCTCCCTGTCTCTCTCTGCCTGTCCCTCCCTGTCTCTCTCTCTCTCTGTCCCTCCCTGTCTCTCTCTCTCTCTGTCCCTCCCTGTCTCTCTCTCTCTCTGTCCCTCCCTGTCTCTCTCTCTCTCTGTCCCTCCCTGTCTCTCTCTCTCTCTCTCCCTGTCCCCTCTCTCTCTCTCTCTCTCTGTCCCTCCCTGTCTCTCTCTCTCTCTGTCCCTCCCTGTCTCTCTCTCTCTCTCTGTCCCTCCCTGTCTCTCTCTCTCTCTCTGTCCCTCCCTCTCTCTCTCTCTCTCTGTCCCTCCCTGTCTCTCTCTGCCTGTCCCTCCCTGTCTCTCTCTGCCTGTCCCTCCCTGTCTCTCTCTCTCTCTGTCCCTCCCTGTCTCTCTCTCCCAGGAATGGTGCAGAAGTTGGACCAGAAGCTTCCGGTAGCTAACGAGTACCTGCTGCTGTCGGGGGGGGTGCGTGAGGGCGTGGTGGACATGGACGTGGACGAGCTGAGCGTGTCCTCCCGGGGGACGGACTACGACATGGACTTCACGCTGCTGGTCCCGGCGCTGAAGCTGCACGACCGCAACCAGCCGGTGACGCTGGACATGAGACACTCGGCGCTGGGACACTCCTGGCTCAGCCTGAGGCTGTTTGATGAGGGACCATCACACACACACACACACACACACACACACACACACACACACACGGAGACACACACACACCTGGAGACACACACACACACACACCTGGAGACACACACACACACACACACACACACACACAGAGAGAGACACACACACACACACACAGAGACACACACACACACACACACACGGAGACACACACACAGAGACACACACACAGACACACACACACACACACACACACACAGAGACACACACACACGGAGACACACACACCTGGAGACACACACACACACATGGAGACACACACACACTCACACACACACACCTGGAGACACACACACACACATATGTGTGTCTCTGTGTGTGTGTGTGTGTGTCTCCGTGTGTGTGTCTCTGTGTGTGTGTGTGTCTCTGTGTGTGTCTCCGTGTGTGTGTGTCTCCGTGTGTGTCTGTCTGTGTGTGTGTGTGTCTCTCCGTGTGTGTGTGTCTCTCCGTGTGTGTCTGTCTGTGTCTCTGTGTGTGTCTCTGTGTGTGTCTCCGTGTGTGTAACTGTGTCTCCGTGTGTGTAACTGTGTCCATGTCCCCATGTCCCTCCAGGTGGAAGGACTGCTGCACCGTGGTGGACCACATCAGCGGCA
>JABXJD010000710.1:127500-135000 GCA_013375575.1 Percina caprodes | reverse complement strand
ATTTTGTAGTCATCCACTAATCACTTTTTTTTCCAGTTTTTTGTCTCTTTTTTTAACGTTGTGTTGCTTTTTTAATGTTTTTGTTGCTTTGTGTCTAAGCATCATGGGAGTTGTAGTTGATCCTGGGCTGGTTGTGTTGCAGGTTGAGTTTTATCTCAAAACATTTCCATAAAAACGCCAAAACAACCTTCAGACAACCTTCATGTCTCATCCTCAAGTGCAATTAGTGGAAACACACACACACACACACACACACACACACACACAGGTGTACACACACACAGACACACACACACACACACACACACACACACACACACAGGTGTGTACACACACACACACAGGTGTACACACACACAGACACACACACACACACACACACACAGGTGTACACACACACACACACACACACATACACAGGTGTACACACACACAGGTACACACACACACACACACCCTCCTGCTTGGTGGAAATGTAATGTAGTTCTTCGGAGCTCCGTGACCTTTGACCTTACTCCTCTCTGTTCAGAGCCTTTTTAACTGTGAGCTTTCATTTTGTCTCTGTTGCTGCTCTGCTTTGTTCTGATGATGGATTTATTTATGCAACGTTGGCTTGGATGAGTTAACCCTTCAGACGGCAGCTCCCCCCCGTCCCCCCTTCCCCCACGCCTAGAAAGGTCCTCTACTTTCAACCTGGACCCTAATTTACCATCTACAGCCCAGAAATCACCATCACCAAACCCACCAGACTCCATGTAAATAATCACTACTTTTAGTGTGTATAGAGCAGCATATCTCCACCAGACTCCATGTAAATAATCACTACTTTTAGCGTGTATAGAGCAGCATATCTCCACCAGACTCCATGTAAATAATCACTACTTTTAGCGTGTATAGAGCAGCATATCTCCACCAGACTCCATGTAAATAATCACTACTTTTAGCGTGTATAGAGCAGCATATCTCCACCAGACTCCATGTAAATAATCACTACTTTTAGTGTGTATAGAGCAGCATATCTCCACCAGACTCCATGTAAATAATCACTACTTTTAGCGTGTATAGAGCAGCATATCTCCACCAGACTCCATGTAAATAATCACTACTTTTAGCGTGTATAGAGCAGCATATCTCCACCAGACTCCATGTAAATAATCACTACTTTTAGCGTGTATAGAGCAGCATATCTCCACCAGACTCCATGTAAATAATCACTACTTTTAGCGTGTATAGAGCAGCATATCTCCACCAGACTCCATGTAAATAATCACTACTTTTACTTCTACTGCTCTATTCACGCTAAAAGTAGTGATTATTTACATGGAATCTGGTGGGTAAAGTGTCCTCTGCTCCGTTAACATTAACAGTTTTAATTCTAATTCATGTAAAAACGGGCACAAAACAAGTGGATCTTCCACTAAAGTCTACCAGTAGCCTCTCACGGGGGGGGTCATTGGGATGACAGGGAGCTGTCGTCTGAACGATTGCTGTTACCATAGAAACACAGTGACTGTAATGTGTAACTACTGTTGTAAATATCACTTGATAAAATAACTCAAACTCCCGTCTGAGTCTGTTCGCTTCACTGTCCACGCAACACATTTCTCTTGATTTTATTTAATTTTCTCAAGTTTTTTTTTTTATTTTCCGAAAAAGTCGCTTTTTTTCAAAAAAATTTTATATATTCGTCACTTTTCTCAGTTTTTTTTGTCGCTTTTTCTGATTTTTTTTTTATTTTTTATTTTTTTTGTGATGAAAAAAATGTCACTTTTCCCAAATATTTTGTTTTTCCAACACTTTTTTTTCCCCGATTTTTATTTTATTTTATTTTTTAATCTTTTTTTGTCGTTTTTTGATGTATTTTTTGTATTTTATATTTTTTTCTCAAATGTTGCTTTTCCCAAATATTTAGTTTCTCAGTTTCTTTTCTTCGAATTTTAATTTCCTCATTTTTTTCAACCCTTTTGTAATTTTTTTTTAATCTGTTTTTGACATTTTTTCAGATTTTCTTAGTTTTTTTTGTTGCTTTTTCTGTATTTTCTGTAAATCGTTTTTATTTTTTTTGAAAATGTCCCTTTTCACAAATATTTTGTTTTTCCGGTTTTTTCTCGGATTTTAGTTTCCTCATTTTTTTCAACGCTTTTGTCACATTATTCTATTTTTTGTAATTTCCTTCGTATTCTTCACTTTAAATCCACATCAGAGAAATTTGTCTATTTTACATTTTTTTTCTCGACATTTTCCAATGTTTGTTGTTTTATATAAATATATAAAAACATTTTTGTTTATTAGTTTATTTATATTTTTATTTATTAATAAAATTTGTGTTTTAAAAACTATTTTAAATTATATTAAATCACTTATAATTAATTATAAATTATGCTGACGTTGTGTTGGGGGTTTAATTACCTTCTGCGTAGCTTCCCATGATGCCTTGCGGCGGGAGACGCCCCCTATATTATAAGTTTCCATCCCATCATCCTCACCTTCACACCGCCACCTTAAAAAAAACGTTCCTCCGGCGGTGACGTCACGTGAGCTGCAGCAAAGTGACGCATGCGCGACTCAGATCTGCGCTCGCCTCACATCGGGCAGAGACCGAGACGTTGACTCAACGTCCGCAGTGCGCGAGGAGGATTTTTAGAGAAGAAGCCCGTAAAGTCCCCGCTGCTCTCTCCCGCCGGTGTCGACCCCTCGGCCCCCCCTTCAGCGGCTGACTGCCCCCCCTCCCCACTACTCTCTCGCGCTACCCTCGACGCTTGTTGACTTGAGACTTCAGGAAGGAAAAGTGGGCGCGTGCATCTGTGACGAGGCAGTGGAATGGCTCACCTCATCATGGAGGGCAAAGAGAAAGCCCCCCCGGCAGGTAAGATGGAGGGATGGAGGGTGGAGGGGTGGAGGGTGGAGGGTGGAGGGTGGAGGGGATGATGGATGATGGAAGTGGACTGCGGTATCATCCTGAACGCAGCAGCTGCACTGGAGCTTTTAGGTGTGGTTATTATGGGATGGGGTGCAGTGTGTGTGTGTGTGTGTGTGTGTGTGTGTGTGTGTGTGTGTGTTTTCAACCAAGCGGCTGAGAGAAGCCTGATGCAGCAAAACAGAGAGAGAGAGATGGGTTAAAGACAAGGTGTTGCAGGGAGAGAGAGTGAGACAGGTAGAAGACAGGGTGTTGCAGGGAGAGAGAGTGAGACAGGTAGAAGACAGGGTGTTGCATGGAGAGAGAGTGAGACAGGTAGAAGACAGGGTGTTGCATGGAGAGAGAGTGAGACAGGTAGAAGACAGGGTGTTGCAGGGAGAGAGAGTGAGACGGGTAGAAGACAGGGTGTTGCAGGGAGAGAGAGTGAGACGGGTAGAAGACAGGGTGTTGCATGGAGAGAGAGTGAGACGGGTAGAAGACAGGGTGTTGCAGGGAGAGAGAGTGAGACGGGTAGAAGACAGGGTGTTGCAGGAGAGAGAGTGAGACGGGTAGAAGACAGGGTGTTGCATGGAGAGAGAGTGAGACAGGTAGAAGACAGGGTGTTGCATGGAGAGAGAGTGAGACAGGTAGAAGACAGGGTGTTGCAGGGAGAGAGAGTGAGACAGGTAGAAGACAGGGTGTTGCAGGGAGAGAGAGTGAGACGGGTAGAAGACAGGGTGTTGCAGGAAGACAGAGTGAGACGGGTAGAAGACAGGGTGTTGCAGGGAGAGAGAGTGAGACAGGTGGAAGACAGGGTGTTGCAGGGAGAGAGAGTGAGACAGGTAGAAGACAGGGTGTTGCAGGGAGAGAGAGTGAGACGGGTAGAAGACAGGGTGTTGCATGGAGAGAGAGTGAGACGGGTAGAAGACAGGGTGTTGCAGGGAGAGAGAGTGAGACGGGTAGAAGACAGGGTGTTGCATGGAGAGAGAGTGAGACAGGTAGAAGACAGGGTGTTGCAGGAAGAGAGAGTGAGACAGGTAGAAGACAGGGTGTTGCAGGAGAGAGAGTGAGACGGGTAGAAGACAGGGTGTTGCAGGGAGAGAGAGTGAGACAGGTAGAAGACAGGGTGTTGCAGGGAGAGAGAGTGAGACGGGTAGAAGACAGGGTGTTGCAGGGAGAGAGAGTGAGACGGGTAGAAGACAGGGTGTTGCAGGGAGAGAGAGTGAGACGGGTAGAAGACAGGGTGTTGCATGGAGAGAGAGTGAGACGGGTAGAAGACAGGGTGTTGCAGGGAGAGAGAGTGAGACAGGTAGAAGACAGGGTGTTGCAGGGAGAGAGAGTGAGACGGGTAGAAGACAGGGTGTTGCATGGAGAGAGAGTGAGACAGGTAGAAGACAGGGTGTTGCATGGAGAGAGAGTGAGACAGGTAGAAGACAGGGTGTTGCAGGGAGAGAGAGTGAGACGGGTAGAAGACAGGTTGTTGCAGGGAGAGAGAGTGAGACGGGTAGAAGACAGGGTGTTGCAGGAAGACAGAGTGAGACGGGTAGAAGACAGGGTGTTGCAGGGAGAGAGAGTGAGACAGGTGGAAGACAGGGTGTTGCAGGGAGAGAGAGTGAGACAGGTAGAAGACAGGGTGTTGCAGGGAGAGAGAGTGAGACGGGTAGAAGACAGGGTGTTGCATGGAGAGAGAGTGAGACGGGTAGAAGACAGGGTGTTGCAGGGAGAGAGAGTGAGACGGGTAGAAGACAGGGTGTTGCATGGAGAGAGAGTGAGACAGGTAGAAGACAGGGTGTTGCAGGAAGAGAGAGTGAGACAGGTAGAAGACAGGGTGTTGCAGGGAGAGAGAGTGAGACGGGTAGAAGACAGGGTGTTGCATGGAGAGAGAGTGAGACGGGTAGAAGACAGGGTGTTGCAGGGAGAGAGAGTGAGACGGGTAGAAGACAGGGTGTTGCAGGGAGAGAGAGTGAGACGGGTAGAAGACAGGGTGTTGCATGGAGAGAGAGTGAGACAGGTAGAAGACAGGGTGTTGCATGGAGAGAGAGTGAGACAGGTAGAAGACAGGGTGTTGCAGGGAGAGAGAGTGAGACGGGTAGAAGACAGGGTGTTGCAGGGAGAGAGAGTGAGACGGGTAGAAGACAGGGTGTTGCAGGAAGACAGAGTGAGACGGGTAGAAGACAGGGTGTTGCAGGGAGAGAGAGTGAGACAGGTGGAAGACAGGGTGTTGCAGGAGAGAGAGTGAGACAGGTAGAAGACAGGGTGTTGCAGGAGAGAGAGTGAGACGGGTAGAAGACAGGGTGTTGCATGGAGAGAGAGTGAGACAGGTAGAAGACAGGGTGTTGCAGGGAGAGAGAGTGAGACAGGTAGAAGACAGGGTGTTGCATGGAGAGAGAGTGAGACAGGTAGAAGACAGGGTGTTGCAGGAGAGAGTGAGACAGGTAGAAGACAGGGTGTTGCAGGGAGAGAGAGTGAGACAGGTAGAAGACAGGGTGTTGCAGGGAGAGAGTGAGACAGGTAGAAGACAGGGTGTTGCAGGGAGAGAGAGTGAGACGGGTAGAAGACAGGGTGTTGCAGGGAGAGAGTGAGACGGGTAGAAGACAGGGTGTTGCATGGAGAGAGAGTGAGACGGGTAGAAGACAGGGTGTTGCAGGGAGAGAGAGTGAGACGGGTAGAAGACAGGGTGTTGCATGGAGAGAGAGTGAGACAGGTAGAAGACAGGGTGTTGCATGGAGAGAGAGTGAGACAGGTAGAAGACAGGGTGTTGCAGGGAGAGAGAGTGAGACGGGTAGAAGACAGGGTGTTGCAGGGAGAGAGAGTGAGACAGGTAGAAGACAGGGTGTTGCATGGAGAGAGAGTGAGACAGGTAGAAGACAGGGTGTTGCAGGGAGAGAGTGAGACGGGTAGAAGACAGGGTGTTGCAGGGAGAGAGAGTGAGACGGGTAGAAGACAGGGTGTTGCAGGAAGACAGAGTGAGACGGGTAGAAGACAGGGTGTTGCAGGGAGAGAGAGTGAGACAGGTGGAAGACAGGGTGTTGCAGGGAGAGAGAGTGAGACAGGTAGAAGACAGGGTGTTGCAGGAGAGAGAGTGAGACGGGTAGAAGACAGGGTGTTGCATGGAGAGAGAGTGAGACGGGTAGAAGACAGGGTGTTGCAGGGAGAGAGAGTGAGACGGGTAGAAGACAGGGTGTTGCATGGAGAGAGAGTGAGACAGGTAGAAGACAGGGTGTTGCAGGAAGAGAGAGTGAGACAGGTAGAAGACAGGGTGTTGCAGGGAGAGAGTGAGACGGGTAGAAGACAGGGTGTTGCAGGGAGAGAGAGTGAGACGGGTAGAAGACAGGGTGTTGCAGGAAGAGAGAGTGAGACAGGTAGAAGACAGGGTGTTGCAGGGAGAGAGAGTGAGACGGGTAGAAGACAGGGTGTTGCAGGGAGAGAGAGTGAGACAGGTAGAAGACAGGGTGTTGCAGGGAGAGAGAGTGAGACGGGTAGAAGACAGGGTGTTGCATGGAGAGAGAGTGAGACGGGTAGAAGACAGGGTGTTGCAGGGAGAGAGAGTGAGACAGGTAGAAGACAGGGTGTTGCAGGGAGAGAGAGTGAGACGGGTAGAAGACAGGGTGTTGCAGGGAGAGAGAGTGAGACGGGTAGAAGACAGGGTGTTGCAGGGAGACAGGTAAATAAATAGACAAAAAGATGTGGACAGGAGACGTATGTGAGATATGAGGGTGGAGAGAGACAGACAGACAGGAGGGCAGGTAGACTGGAGAGACAGACAGACAGGGGACAGATGTGAGGGTTACAAACGGTCTTAGAGACAGACAGGAGAGAAGAAAGACAGACAGGACAGTTTGTAGACAGACGGGATGGCAGAGAGACAGACAGGACGGGTTATAGATGGGTGGAGAGACAGACAGGAGGGGTTATAGACAGGTGGAGAGACAGACAGGATGCCAGAGAGACAGACAGGACGGGTTATAGACGGGTGGAGAGACAGACAGGGTGCCAGAGAGACAGACAGGATGCCAGAGAGACAGACAGGAGGGTGGAGAGACAGACAGGATGCCAGAGAGACAGACAGGACGGGTTATAGACGGGTGGAGAGACAGACAGGAGGGTGGAGAGACAGACAGGATGCCAGAGAGACAGACAGGACAGGTTATAGACGGGTGGAGAGACAGACAGGAGGGTGGAGAGACAGACAGGACGGGTTATAGACGGGTGGAGAGACAGACAGGAGGGTGGAGAGACAGACGGGATGCCCGAGAGACAGACAGGACGGGTTATAGACGGGTGGAGAGACAGACAGGAGGGTGGAGAGACAGACAGGATGCCAGAGAGACAGACAGGACGGGTTATAGATGGGTGGAGAGACAGACAGGAGGGTGGAGAGACAGACAGGATGCCAGAGAGACAGACAGGACGGGACAGGTTATAGATGGGTGGAGAGACAGACAGGAGGGTGGAGAGACAGACAGGATGCCAGAGAGACAGACAGGACGGGACAGGTTATAGATGGGTGGAGAGACAGACAGGAGGGTGGAGAGACAGACAGGATGCCAGAGAGACAGACAGGACGGGTTATAGATGGGTGGAGAGACAGACAGGAAGGTTTG
>JABXJD010000710.1:102500-105000 GCA_013375575.1 Percina caprodes | reverse complement strand
GCAGCATATCTCCACCAGACTCCATGTAAATAATCACTACTTTTAGCGTGTATAGAGCAGCATATCTCCACCAGACTCCATGTAAATAATCACTACTTTTAGCGTGTATAGAGCAGCATATCTCCACCAGACTCCATGTAAATAATCACTACTTTTAGTGTGTATAGAGCAGCATATCTCCACCAGACTCCATGTAAATAATCACTACTTTTAGCGTGTATAGAGCAGCATATCTCCACCAGACTCCATGTAAATAATCACTACTTTTAGCGTGTATAGAGCAGCATATCTCCACCAGACTCCATGTAAATAATCACTACTTTTAGCGTGTATAGAGCAGCATATCTCCACCAGACTCCATGTAAATAATCACTACTTTTAGTGTGTATAGAGCAGCATATCTCCACCAGACTCCATGTAAATAATCACTACTTTTAGTGTGTATAGAGCAGCATATCTCCACCAGACTCCATGTAAATAATCACTACTTTTAGCGTGTATAGAGCAGCATATCTCCACCAGACTCCATGTAAATAATCACTACTTTTAGCGTGTATAGAGCAGCATATCTCCACCAGACTCCATGTAAATAATCACTACTTTTAGCGTGTATAGAGCAGCATATCTCCACCAGACTCCATGTAAATAATCACTACTTTTAGTGTGTATAGAGCAGCATATCTCCACCAGACTCCATGTAAATAATCACTACTTTTAGCGTGTATAGAGCAGCATATCTCCACCAGACTCCATGTAAATAATCACTACTTTTAGCGTGTATAGAGCAGCATATCTCCACCAGACTCCATGTAAATAATCACTACTTTTAGCGTGTATAGAGCAGCATATCTCCACCAGACTCCATGGTACAGATTATTTACATGGACTCTGGTTGTTAGGGGATTTTGTGGCTTTTTCAATCACTTTAAGTTTATTCAAACTGACCCCTTTAATACTGAAGATTGTTGTTGCCATCAGCCACTTAGACATAAAAACATATGAAGTCACGCTTCAAGAACACAGATAATCTGCAGAAGAAGAGTGAAGGAAGGGAAGAGCTCCTTTGTATCTCCATCTGAATAATGAATGTGCTCAGAGAGTTTTTATAGTGACAGACATTAGTAATGGCTCTGTAGCACGGATCCTGACATCTGTGTGTGTGTGTGTGTGTGCAGATTGAGTGTATATCTGTTTGTATGTGTATCTAACTGTGTGTGTGTGTGTGTGTGTGTGTGTATATATCTAACAGTGTGTGTGTGTGTGTGTGTGTGTGTGTGTGTGTGTGTGTGTGTGTATATATCTAACTGTGTGTGTGTGCGTGTGTGTGCAGATTGAGTGTATATCTAACTGTGTGTGTGTGTGTGTGTGTGTGTGTGTGTGTGTGTGTGCAGATTGAGTGTATATCTGTTTGTATGTGTATCGAACTGTGTGTGTGTGTGTGTGTGTGTGTGTGTGTGTATATCTAACTGTGTGTGTGTGTGTGTGTGTGTATGTGTGTGTGTTTGTGTGTGTATATCTAACTGTGTGTGTGTGTGTGTGTGTGTGTGTGTATATCTAACTGTGTGTGTGTGTGTGTGTGTGTGTGTGTGTGTGTGTATATCTAACTGTGTGTGTGTGTGTGTGTGTGTGTGTGTGTGTGTGTTGCAGAGCCCCAGCTGAAGGGCATTGTGACGCGTCTCTTCAGCGAGCAGGGCTTCTTCCTGCAGATGCAGCCCGACGGCGCCATCAGCGGCAACAAGAACAGCGACTACAGTGAGTCTCTGCCACCGATGCATTATGGGGGAAAGAGATACGTTCAGATTAAAGGGGGACACGGAAATCAGGTCTCGCTCCCATCCCGAGCCCACAAAAATACTCCCGTCATGTCCCGATCACATGACTGCCCCCCACAGACAAAAAAAGAAAAATGTGTCCTTCAAAATCCCGACAGAAAGACTCCCGAAACCCGTCCCGCAGGCCAAGGTAACACGCATTACCTGTAACCTAGGTAACACGCATTACCTGTAACCAAGGTAACACGCATTACCTGTAACCTGGGTAACACGCATTACCTGTAACCTGGGTAACACACATTGCCTGTAACCTGGGTAACACACATTGCCTGTAACCTGGGTAACACACATTGCCTGTAACCTGGGTAACACGCATTGCCTGTAACCTGGGTAACACACATTGCCTGTAACCTGGGTAACACGCATTACCTGTAACCTGGGTAACACGTATTGCCTGTAACCTGGGTAACACGTATTACCTGTAACCTAGGTAACACGCATTACCTGTAACCTAGGTAACACGCATTACCTGTAACCTAGGTAACACGCATTACCTGTAACCTAGATAACACGCATTACCTGTAACTTAGGTAACACGCATTACCTGTAACCTAGGTAACACGCATTACCTGTAACCTAGATAACACGCATTACCTGTAACCTAGGTAACACGCATTATCTGTAACCTAGGTAACACGCATTACCTGTAACCTAGGTAACACGCATTA
>JABXJD010000710.1:92500-97500 GCA_013375575.1 Percina caprodes | reverse complement strand
ACTTCATTCAACGTTAATGAATTTAAAGGTCCCATGACATGGTGCCCGTAGGATGCTTTATATAGACCTTAGTGGTCCCCTAATACTGGATCTGAAGTCCCCCTGCAGGAGATCAGATATAATGCAGCTTTAAGGAGTCCCCCCCCCCCTGCTGGAGATCAGATATAATGAAGCTTTAAGGAGTCCCCCTGCAGGAGATCAGATATAATGCAGCTTTAAGGAGTCCCCCTGCAGGAGATCAGCTATAATGCAGCTTTAAGGAGTCCCCCGCAGGAGATCAGATATAATTAAGCTTTAAGGAGTCCCCCCCCCCCTGGACATTAACAGTCTATGGTTAACACACATGGCGTCCTATAAGTCAGAAAGTCTTTCCCGAGTCTCTGACTTGTTGTTCTTCAGAGGCGTTCACACGCATTTTCCAACTCAGAAACTTGTTTTTCCGAGGTGTTTGACCCCCCCAACCCCCCCCCCAGCTCCTCTAGCCCGTCTACGTCCCTCTTTATGGACCGGGGGGGGGGGGCAGTAGCTCAGTCCGTAGGGAGATGGGTTGGGAACCGGAGGGTCGCTGGTTCAAGTCCCTGTGCGGACCACAGTATGGAGTGTGGATTGGTGGTTGGAGAGATGCCACTTCACTTCCTGGGCACTGCCAGGTGCTCTTGAGCAAGGCACTGTACCCCCCCCAACCGCCCAGGGTGCTGGTCCAGCTGGCAGCCCCCCCACTCTGACATCTCTCCATTAGTGCATGAATGAACTGAGCATGTGTGTGATTACTAACATAAAGTGTACTCAGTGTGTAATTTCCTCTGCGGGGATCAATAAATATATTAAATTAAATAAATAACCAGATTACAGACGATATTTGAGCATAAAGTCGGTGGTTTTGCCGCCGTGTTGACTCTCATGAGTCAGCAAGTCTTCCCCGAGTTTCCGAGTCGTTGTCCCAGCTTTCCGAGGCGTTCACACGCAGTTTCCGACTCAGAAACAGTTTTTCTGATCCGACTGTATGCCGACGATGTGACTGTGTTCGTGAGTATCGCAACATGTACTCCGACGTGCACACGGCCTCCGACGTGCACACGGCGTCCAACGTGCACACGGCGTCCAACGTGCACACGGCCTCCGACGTGCACACGGCCTCCGACGTGCACACGGCGTCCGACGTGCACACGGCCTCCGACGTGCACACGGCCTCCGTGTTTTAGAAACACGGTTGTATGTTTTGCGGACTCGAAGCAGTCGCAGTCACAACAACTGGTGATTGGTTCACTTTAAAAACAAACAACGGACACGGCGTCGGTAGCAGAGTCCGACCGATGGAGGATTTTAAGGCCGATACCAATATTTGGTGATTTAAAAATCCGATATGCCGATATATCGGCCGATATATATTTAAAAACAAAATCCAGAAACGCGTTACAAAACACAGATTTCCTAACATTAGTCATTTGTAGTTATTTATGAGTTCTCATTGAAATAGTATAATTATAATTTGTTTTATTTTCACAACAGAACATCAAAATATATTAAAGTTCTGATTAATAAAATGTAGAAAAATACAAACTCAACCCTCGTGTTGTCTTCCCGTCAACCATGAAAAAAGTCGTGGGAGCTTTTTTGGATGTTTTTTCCGAAGTTATTTGATATTTTTACTGTTGACATTTTCAGATTATTTCGACGCTCCAGTTTACGTGATGAAAAAACTGAAAACGGGTGAAATCTGAGCCGAGGACAACATGAGGGTTAAGATATGACCCAGCGTGGCCAACGGGGACGCTGTCCAGCGCCCTCTGGTGGACAGACGATGCAACAACAACAACAACGCTGGACCGTCCGTTTTTATTTTTTAAATATTAATTCATCAGACTCATTTATGTCGTTATAAGTGATTCTGATGAATGAATATTAAGAGAAAATTTTTAATTAAAAAAACCCGGGCATTATAGATGCCAATACCGATAAATCGGGAAATGCGTGATATCGATAATATCGGCCGATATATCGGACGGGCTCTAGTCTGTAGTATTGCAGCAGCTTCGTGATTGGTTCTTTTTGTTGATGGCTGGTTATTAAAGTGTTTCTGAGATTAATTATATTATTAATTATATTATTGTTTCACCGTGATGTCATTTTTACAGAATCTGTGGATTTTTTTTTACATTTTTTTGTTAAAACAGCTGCGAAAATGATGAAAATCTGCCGAATATATCGGAGTGTTTTGCTGCTTTGGATGGAAATGTGTTAACATTACAGGTCAGGGCAACATGTACCATACGTGTACTCTGAGTATTCTGATGTGTACTCTGAGTATTCTGACATGTACTCTGACGTGTACTCTGAGTATTCTGACGTGTACTCTGAGTATTCTGACATGTACTCTGACGTGTACTCTGAGTATTCTGACGTGTACTCTGACGTGTACTCTGAGTATTCTGACGTGTACTCTGAGTATTCTGACATGTACTCTGACGTGTACTCTGAGTATTCTGACGTGTACTCTGAGTATTCTGACGTGTACTCTGAATTTCTTTTTGAATTTCTGTAAAATCTGCTGTTTTTCTGAGTTTTCTGCGGATTCTGCAGATTTCTGCGGATTTCTGCAGAATTCTGCGTACTCTGCGTACTCTGTGTACTCTGCGTACTCTGTGTACTCTGTGTACTCTGTGCGGCCCTGATCATTACAACCCTTAAAATCTCGACACAAATCAAATATTACATTTATTTTCACTCAGGTTGTTATGTTTGACAACCCAGATCGCCTGCATTCACACGCATTATATCTCTATATATAAACATGTATTAAACATATTTAACGTTTTTGCTCGTGATGCGTTGAGGAAACCTGGGAATCGGGAGGTTTTCTGCTTCTCGCAGCCGGAGAGGACGCTGATGCTGTGCGTGAGAGTTTCAGGACGTATTCGTAGAGACGTAGAAACGTTTCTAAAGACCAAAACTCTCTCTGCGTTTACTTTAGTCTCTTTACGTCTACTTTAGTCTCTTTACGTCTACTTTAGTCTCTGTACGTCTACTTTAGTCTCTCTACGTCTTCTTTAGTCTCTTTACGTCTACTTTAGTCTCTTTACGTCTACTTTAGTCTCTTTACGTCTAATTTAGTCTCTCTACGTCTACTTTAGTCTCTCTATGTCTTCTTTAGTCTCTCTACGTCTACTTTAGTCTCTTTACGTCTACTTTAGTCTCTTTAGTCTCTTTACGTCTACTTTAGTCTCTCCACGTCTACTTTAGTCTCTTTACGTCTACTTTAGTCTCTCTACGTCTACTTTAGTCTCTTTACGTCTACTTTAGTCTCTTTACGTCTACTTTAGTCTCTCTACGTCTACTTTAGTCTCTTTATGTCTACTTTAGTCTCTTTATGTCTACTTTAGTCTCTCTACGTCTACTTTAGTCTCTCTACGTCTACTTTAGTCTCTTTACGTCTACTTTAGTCTCTTTACGTCTACTTTAGTCTCTCTGTCTTCTTTAGTCTCTCTACGTCTACTTTAGTCTCTTTACGTCTACTTTAGTCTCTTTACGTCTACTTTAGTCTCTTTACGTCTACTTTAGTCTCTCTACGTCTACTTTAGTCTCTTTATGTCTACTTTAGTCTCTTTATGTCTACTTTAGTCTCTCTACGTCTACTTTAGTCTCTTTACGTCTACTTTAGTCTCTTTACGTCTACTTTAGTCTCTCTACGTCTACTTTAGTCTCTTTATGTCTACTTTAGTCTCTTTATGTCTACTTTAGTCTCTCTACGTCTACTTTAGTCTCTTTACGTCTACTTTAGTCTCTTTACATCTACTTTAGTCTCTCTACGTCTACTTTAGTCTCTCTACGTCTACTTTAGTCTCTCTACGTCTACTTTAGTCTCTGCGTCTACTTTAGTCTCTCTACGTCTACTTTAGTCTCTTTACGTCTACTTTAGTCTCTTTACGTCTACTTTAGTCTCTCTACGTCTACTTTAGTCTCTCTACGTCTACTTTAGTCTCTTTACGTCTACTTTAGTCTCTCTACGTCTACTTTAGTCTCTCTACGTCTACTTTAGTCTCTTTATGTCTACTTTAGTCTCTCTACGTCTACTTTAGTCTCTCTACGTCTACTTTAGTCTCTCTGCTTCTACTTTAGTCTCTCTACGTCTACTTTAGTCTCTTTAGTCTCTTTACGTCTACTTTAGTCTCTTTACGTCTTCTTTAGTCTCTGTACGTCTACTTTAGTCTCTTTACGTCTACTTTAGTCTCTCTACGTCTACTTTAGTCTCTTTACGTCTACTTTAGTCTCTCTACGTCTACTTTAGTCTCTCTACGTCTACTTTAGTCTCTCTACGTCTACTTTAGTCTCTTTACGTCTACTTTAGTCTCTCTACGTCTACTTTAGTCTCTTTACGTCTACTTTAGTCTCTCTACGTCTACTTTAGTCTCTTTACGTCTACTTTAGTCTCTCTACGTCTACTTTAGTCTCTTTACGTCTACTTTAGTCTCTCTACGTCTACTTTAGTCTCTTTACGTCTACTTTAGTCTCTCTACGTCTACTTTAGTCTCTTTACATCTACTTTAGTCTCTCTACGTCTACTTTAGTCTCTTTAGTCTCTCTGCTTCTACTTTAGTCTCTTTACATCTACTTTAGTCTCTTTACATCTACTTTAGTTTCTCTACGTCTACTTTAGTCTCTTTACGTCTACTTTAGTCTCTTTACGTCTACTTTAGTCTCTCTGCTTCTACTTTAGTCTCTTTACGTCTACTTTAGTCTCTTTACGTCTACTTTAGTCTCTTTACGTCTACTTTAGTCTCTTTACGTCTACTTTAGTCTCTTTGCATCTACTTTAGTCTCTTTGCGTCTACTTTAGTCTCTGTACATCTACTTTAGTCTCTTTACGTCTACTTTAGTCTCTTTACGTCTACTTTAGTCTCTCTGCTTCTACTTTAGTCTCTTTACGTCTACTTTAGTCTCTTTACGTCTACTTTAGTCTCTTTACGTCTACTTTAGTCTCTTTGCTTCTACTTTTAGTCGTT
>JABXJD010000710.1:75000-90000 GCA_013375575.1 Percina caprodes | reverse complement strand
GGAAGGATGGATGGATGGACGGATGGATGGATGGAAGGAAGGATGGATGGATGGACGGATGGATGGATGGAAGGATGGATGGATGGACGGATGGATGGAAGGAAGGATGGAAGGAAGGATGGACTGATGGATGGATGGATGGAAGGATGGATGGATGGACGGATGGATGGAAGGAAGGATGGAAGGAAGGATGGAAGGAAGGATGGATGGATGGATGGAAGGATGGATGGATGGATGGATGGAAGGATGGATGGAACCAATCACAATCCACCGTACTGCCTCTGAGAAAGTCTTCCAGTTTGGGTTTTTTGGGATTTTAACGGTTAACGTGTTGTACGTTGTAACGGAGCGTCCTCTCTGTCTCCGCTCAGCCGCGGCCCGAAATCACGTTCACGCAGCCCGAAATCACGTTCACGCGGCCCGAAATCACGTTCACGTCCCGGCAGAAAATCACGTAAAAATACAGACGCAAAGGTGAGAAAAAAGTCCCTCGGCACACTGACAGCGTTTCATTGGAAAACATTGTTTTTAAAGGTGAGAATGAAATCACGTTGACAATGAAATCACGTTGACAATGAAATCACGTTGACAATGAAATCACGTTGAAATCCCAGTCCTAAAATCACTCAGAAGAGATCACCTTCTTATCAAAATGTTTCAATATAATTTATTATTTTATTCAGATTCAACAGAACCGCTTTGAAAAACTACTGCGCTGCCTTCAAGTCCTGTCAGGAAATCATGTAAAAATAATTTTTTTCTGCATGACGATGCTGTGTTCTGTGTTTTCTGATAAACCCAGTGTCGCCTGAAGGCAGCGTCGGAGCGTGTACTGTGTTTTCTGATAAACCCAGTGTCGCCTGAAGGCAGCGTCGAAGCGTGAACTGTGTTTTCTGATAAACCCAGTGTCGCCTGAAGGCAGCGTCGGAGCGTGAACTGTGTTTTCTGATAAACCCAGTGTCGCCTGAAGGCAGCGTCGGAGCGTGAACTGTGTTTTCTGATAATCCCAGTGTCGCCTGAAGGCAGCGTCGGAGCGTGTACTGTGTTTTCTGATAAACCTAGTGTCGCCTGAAGGCAGCGTCGGAGCGTGTACTGTGTTTTCTGATAGACCCAGTGTCGCCTGAAGGCACCGTCGGAGCGTGTACTGTGTTTTCTGATAATCCCAGTGTCGCCTGAAGGCAGCGTCGGAGCGTGTACTGTGTTTTCTGATAAACCCAGTGTCGCCTGAAGGCAGCGTCGGAGCGTGAACTGTGTTTTCTGATAATCCCAGTGTCGCCTGAAGGCAGCGTCGGAGCGTGAACTGTGTTTTCTGATAATCCCAGTGTCGCCTGAAGGCAGCGTCGGAGCGTAGGAAGAAAGGACGCTCTGCAGTGTGAAGAGAGAACGAGTCTGAGGTTTTATTACTGATTACCAGCTGGAAAGTAACTAAGTACATTTACTCCATTACTGCAGTACTTCAGTCCAGATGTTGAGGTACTTGTACTTTACTTTGAGCTTTTTCTTTTCATGTTACTTTCTACTTTAGTTACTTTAGTTACTAGTTACTAGTTACTCTAGTTACTAGTTACTTTCGTTACTTTGAGCCGCTGAATTCTGCAACTTCATCCAAAACTCTCCGGGACTCGGCGCAGTGGGATGATGTCATCACGGCGCGCCAGAGGCTCTGTGTTCTGCTGACTCACCTGTGCTGACTCACCTGTGTGCAGCGCGTCCTGTAGTAGAAGAAGAAACGCCGGCCGCCGCAGAGACGCAGCGGGACACGAGACATAAACAATAAAAAGAACTGAAACCAGCTTCAGTGTCCGCTTTCTGTTCTTCTTCAGTGGTGTCTCTATGGGGGGTAGAGGGGGAGTGAAGGGGGTGGCATGTTTAAAAAAAAATTACAATGTTTTTGTTGCTTTATTTCTACATTTTTTTCTGTTTTATTTAAAAGTTTTTGTCTGTTTTTCTACGTTTTTGACGCTATTTTTTACGATATTTTTGTCGCAAATTTGTAACATTTTTGACGCTTTTAAAAAAAAGTTTTTGTCGTTTTATTTTAACGTTTTTTCGTTTAAAAAAAATTGTCGGTGTTTTTTTTCTCCGTTTTTGTCGCTTTATTTTAACATTTTTTTCTACATTTTTGTCGCTATTTTTTACGATATTGTTGTCGCTTTTAAAAATAGTTTTTGTCGCTTTATTTTCACGTTTTTGTCGTTAAAAAAAAAGATTAGTCTGGTTTTTTCTACGTTTTTGTCACTTTATTTTGAAAAAAAATTTTCGATATTTTTTTCAGTTTTTTTATATTTTTGTCGCTGTTTTTCCGTTTTTTGTCACTTTTTCAGCGTTCAGAAATTGTGTATTTTTAAGCTTCCGTTGTTGTTGTTGTGGTTTATTGTGAAGGAGATGTAGGGCTTTTATTGTGAAGGAGATTTAGAGTTTTTATTGTGAAGGCGGTTTAAGGCTTTTATTGTGAAGGAGATGTAGGGCTTTTCTTGTGAAGGAGGTTTTACTGTGAAGGAGCTTTAGGGTTTTTATTGTAAAAAAGCAGGACAACCTCCTTCACAATAAAAGCCCTAACAATCCTTCACATTAAAAGCCCTAAAGCTCCTTCTAATTTCAGCTCCTTTACAGTAAAAGCCCCAAACCTCCTTCACAGTAAAAGCTCCTTCATGGTAAAAGTACCTTCACAATAAAAGTCCTATTAAAGCTTATTGACAGGAAAAGCTCCTTCACATTTAAAGCTCCTTCACAATAAAAGCCCCAAACCACTTTACCAGTAAGATCTCCTTCACATTATAAACTCTAAAGCACCTTCACAATAAAAGCTATAAAGCTCCTTCACATTAAAAGCTCCTTCACAGTAAAAGCTCCTTCATATCAAAAGTGCTAAAGCTCCTTCACATTAAAAGCTCCTTCACAGTAAAAGCTCCTTCATATCAAAAGTGCTAAAGCTCCTTCACATTAAAAGCTCCTTCACAGTAAAAGATCCTTCATATTAAAAGTGCTAAAGCTTCTTCACAATAAAAGGCCTAAAGCTTCTTCACATTAAATGCTCCTTCACATTAAAAGCCCTATGGCAGCCTGATGTGTAGTATGGACCATAACAGACGACACAACTGTGGAGATTGAGAATGAGGACATGATGGGGGCATACCTACACCATCGGTAACCAGGGGCAACAGCGTACGAGCGAGCGACACAGAGACGGACCTGGAAAAACAAATACAGGGGCATAAGTATACACCCCCTATGTTAAAATACAGGGGCATAAGTATACACCCCACTATGTTAAAATACAGGGGCATAAGTATACACCCCCTATGTTAAAATACAGGGGCATAAGTATACACCCCCTATGTTAAAATACAGGGGCATAAGTATACACCCCCTATGTTAAAATACAGGGGCATAAGTATACACCCCCTATGTTAAAATACAGGGGCATAAGTATACACCCCCCTATGTTAAAATACAGGGGCATAAGTATACACCCCCTATGTTAAAATACAGGGGCATAAGTATACACCCCCTATGTTAAAATACAGGGGCATAAGTATACACCCCCTATGTTAAAATACAGGGGCATAAGTATACACCCCCTATGTTAAAATACAGGGCATAAGTATACACCCCCTATGTTAAAATACAGGGCATAAAACACCCCTATGTTAAAATACAGGGGCATAAGTATACACCCCTATGTTAAAATACAGGGGCATAAGTATACACCCCCTATGTTAAAATACAGGGGCATAAGTATACACCCCTATGTTAAAATACAGGGGCATAAGTATACATCCCCTATGTTAAAATACAGGGGCATAAGTATACCCCCTATGTTAAAATACAGGGGCATAAGTATACACCCCCTATGTTAAAATACAGGGGCATAAGTATACACCCCCTATGTTAAAATACAGGGGCATAAGTATACACCCCCTATGTTAAAATACAGGGGCATAAGTATACACCCTATGTTAAAATACAGGGGCATAAGTATACACCCCCTATGTTAAAATACAGGGGCATAAGTATACCCCCTATGTTAAAATACAGGGCATAAGTATACACCCCTATGTTAAAATACAGGGGCATAAGTATACACCCCCTATGTTAAAATACAGGGGCATAAGTATACACCCCCTATGTTAAAATACAGGGGCATAAGTATACACCCCTATGTTAAAATACAGGGGCATAAGTATACACCCCCTATGTTAAAATACAGGGGCATAAGTATACACCCCCTATGTTAAAATACAGGGGCATAAGTATACACCCCTATGTTAAAATACAGGGGCATAAGTATACCCCCTATGTTAAAATACAGGGGCATAAGTATACACCCCCTATGTTAAAATACAGGGGCATAAGTATACACCCCCTATGTTAAAATACAGGGGCATAAGTATACACCCCCTATGTTAAAATACAGGGGCATAAGTATACACCCCTATGTTAAAATACAGGGCATAAGTATACACACCCCTATGTTAAAATACAGGGGCATAAGTATACCCCCTATGTTAAAATACAGGGGCATAAGTATACACCCCTATGTTAAAATACAGGGGCATAAGTATACACCCCCTATGTTAAAATACAGGGGCATAAGTATACACCCCCTATGTTAAAATACAGGGGCATAAGTATACACCCCCTATGTTAAAATACAGGGGCATAAGTATACACCCCTATGTTAAAATACAGGGGCATAAGTATACACCCCCTATGTTAAAATACAGGGGCATAAGTATACACCCCCTATGTTAAAATACAGGGGCATAAGTATACACCCCCTATGTTAAAATACAGGGGCATAAGTATACACCCCCTATGTTAAAATACAGGGGCATAAGTATACACCCCTATGTTAAAATACAGGGGCATAAGTATACACCCCCTATGTTAAAATACAGGGGCATAAGTATACACCCCTATGTTAAAATACAGGGGCATAAGTATACACCCCTATGTTAAAATACAGGGGCATAAGTATACACCCCCTATGTTAAAATACAGGGGCATAAGTATACACCCCCTATGTTAAAATACAGGGGCATAAGTATACACCCCCTATGTTAAAATACAGGGGCATAAGTATACACCCCCTATGTTAAAATACAGGGGCATAAGTATACACCCCCTATGTTAAAATACAGGGGCATAAGTATACACCCCTATGTTAAAATACAGGGGCATAAGTATACACCCCCTATGTTAAAATACAGGGGCATAAGTATACACCCCCTATGTTAAAATACAGGGGCATAAGTATACACCCCCTATGTTAAAATACAGGGGCATAAGTATACACCCCTATGTTAAAATACAGGGGCATAAGTATACACCCCCTATGTTAAAATACAGGGGCATAAGTATACACCCTATGTTAAAATACAGGGGCATAAGTATACACCCCTATGTTAAAATACAGGGGCATAAGTATACACCCCTATGTTAAAATACAGGGGCATAAGTATACACCCCCTATGTTAAAATACAGGGCATAAGTATACACCCCCTATGTTAAAATACAGGGGCATAAGTATACACCCCCTATGTTAAAATACAGGGGCATAAGTATACACCCCCTATGTTAAAATACAGGGGCATAAGTATACACCCCCTATGTTAAAATACAGGGGCATAAGTATACACCCCTATGTTAAAATACAGGGCATAAGTATACACCCCCTATGTTAAAATACAGGGACATACGTATACACCCCTATGTTAAAATACAGGGGCATAAGTATACACCCCTATGTTAAAATACAGGGGCATAAGTATACACCCCCTATGTTAAAATACAGGGCATAAGTATACACCCCTATGTTAAAATACAGGGGCATAAGTATACACCCCCTATGTTAAAATACAGGGGCATAAGTATACACCCCTATGTTAAAATAGGGGCATAAGTATACACCCCTATGTTAAAATACAGGGGCATAAGTATACACCCCCTATGTTAAAATACAGGGGCATAAGTATACACCCCCTATGTTAAAATACAGGGGCATAAGTATACACCCCCTATGTTAAAATACAGGGACATAAGTATACACCCCTATGTTAAAATACAGGGGCATAAGTATACACCCCTATGTTAAAATACAGGGGCATAAGTATACACCCCTATGTTAAAATACAGGGGCATAAGTATACACCCCTATGTTAAAATACAGGGGCATAAGTATACACCCCCTATGTTAAAATACAGGGGCATAAGTATACAACCCCTATGTTAAAATACAGGGGCATAAGTATACACCCCCTATGTTAAAATACAGGGGCATAAGTATACACCCCTATGTTAAAATACAGGGGCATAAGTATACACCCCTATGTTAAAATACAGGGGCATAAGTATACACCCCTATGTTAAAATACAGGGGCATAAGTATACACCCCCTATGTTAAAATACAGGGGCATAAGTATACACCCCCTATGTTAAAATACAGGGGCATAAGTATACACCCCTATGTTAAAATACAGGGGCATAAGTATACACCCCTATGTTAAAATACAGGGGCATAAGTATACACCCCCTATGTTAAAATACAGGGGCATAAGTATACACCCCCTATGTTAAAATACAGGGGCATAAGTATACACCCCTATGTTAAAATACAGGGGCATAAGTATACACCCCCTATGTTAAAATACAGGGGCATAAGTATACCCCCTATGTTAAAATACAGGGGCATAAGTATACACCCCTATGTTAAAATACAGGGGCATAAGTATACACCCCTATGTTAAAATACAGGGGCATAAGTATACACCCCCTATGTTAAAATACAGGGGCATAAGTATACACCCCCTATGTTAAAATACAGGGGCATAAGTATACACCCCCTATGTTAAAATACAGGGGCATAAGTATACACCCCCTATGTTAAAATACAGGGGCATAAGTATACACCCCCCTATGTTAAAATACAGGGGCATAAGTATACACCCCCCTATGTTAAATTCCCATAGAGGCAGGTTTTTATTATTAAAGGTCAGTTATTACATGGATCAGGATACTATGTCTGCCCCCCCATCTATATCCTGAGAGGTGGGGGGTAGCTCCATAGACCTCCATTCATTCTGGTGGTCCATGAGGGCCCTCTGGTGGCCGCAGCGTGGCCCTGCAGCCGGTTCTCAGCTGTATGAATCACACATGCAGAGCGCTGGAGAAGCCCCTGACTGCAGACCCGCAGACCTCAATGTGGGCGGAGTTACACGTTTAACCGCGCCCCCTCAACGTTTAACCCCGCCCAGTCTCCAACTCATGTAATACGGTGTCCGAAGAGGGACAAGAAACTTTAATGGATGTGGCGAAATGCAGCGATTTAAACATAATGAACTTAATCTTTGGTTTTACTAATTATGAATTACAATATTGACACATTTCACAAAACATTAAATTACCTTAATAATGCATTATATTATGAAAAAGTAATATATTTTAATGTGTATTTATCATAATCAAATGTAACCTGATACTTTCTTAATGTTATCAAAATTAAAGGATCATGAGACTATAATATATATCATATATTTTATATAATATAATATATATATGTGTGTATATATATATATACACTATATAATATATATATATATAGAATAACACCAATAATTCTGAAAATAGGTTTAATAACATATATATACAACAACAATAATAAGAATACTCTGCATGTACTGTAGTTTGATTTATAGCGTCAGATCAAACTATATGAGAGGAAAAAGCTTTTAACATAATGCATATAATTTATTTTAATAACCTCAAAACGTTTCAAATTTATTGTTGCTCTTGAGATAATTATGTGGCACTTAAAATGTTAACATATACAAGCTCTTTTAATATTTTTGAGTTATATAACAGCAACACAAAACACATCACATTAAACTTTACAGGATGTAAAGGTTGAATAAAGTAGTACACATTTCATATCTTTATCAAAAAAAGCACAAATGTATAGCATTAAAGCTATTTTTACATGAACTAAAACATTTTAACAACTGCTTAACACTGAATACATCAATAATTACAGCCCAATAATTTTACAAAACCAATGAGGCACTTGCATTACAGCTGGTCTGAAAACTGTCCCAACTGTACTGTATTATGGTTATTTCTAATAAAAGGAAATTGTACTATTGTTGTACCCCAAGATAACGTAAACTTTGTAGGGTGTAAGATTGTTTTGGTCAATCTTCATATTAACAATATACACAGAATCATAGATTCATCTTTAACAGGTACTGTAACTGGAAAAAATAAACATTTTGGGATCTGATGCAATACCTTGGATACTGATCTGCAGATTGATTAATACACTGACATGAGTCCGGGTGTTTGGTTTTGAAATAGACTCTTCTGTCCCAAAAATTGCTCAAAATCTGGTGAATTATACAAATTTTCCTGATAGAATCTCAATTTATACAATGGTCTATGTCGTTTACTGAGAGATTAGTTGGTCAATTTTGGATTATTGAGTAGTGCCTGTCAAGAACTGTGATGTAGATAGAAGTGTTCTCTTCCTATGCAGATTGATTCACTGTGAATTGGTGAGGCTTCCAGTTGAGAGGATTGGCTCAGATTCACCACAGTACAACAGAGATGACTGGCATCTTGTTTGCAGTTTGTGATGCTTCTTGTGCCAAACAAAACTCAGTCAACATCAAAATGTCTTTGTTAATATGAGACATCTTATTACAATCCACTGACCTTAATTTGTTGACATCAAGATAGGTGCATATTTACGCTGCAACTGTCGCATAATATTTGAAGTGCGTATAAAAAAATAAAAAAAAGTAATTTCTTGACATATTCAGTACGGGTGGGTGCACTGTGCTGTGTAGAAGCCGCTGATTATGATCTCCAAAACTTCAACAGATCCCACTGAAACTGTCCAGGTAAGAGGAAGAAGGATTCTGTGTATTTCTATAAACACAAGCAGGCAAATAAACTGCAATCATAAAGCATATTGCATTAAGCCCAAATTAGCAATCTCTAAAATAAAAGGCATTAACTAAAACACATTCATTCAATGAAAATGCACAATAAAGCAGAATATTCTTTTAAACTGAGCATGAATTAAAATCATAGAAAATCATTCTATCCCTTTGAGGGATTCATTTAAGTAAAGGAAGACTGCCACAGCCAAGAAGAATGCAAACTGAACATATTGGTCTGTGTCTCATGACCTCTCTAGGAACATGGCATTTGTTTGAAAAACATTTCCATGTCCTCTTGGTGTTGAAAGGTGATCAGAAAGTCATCCTTTCCCTTTCCGTCATCCACTTCTCCTTCTAGGAAGTCCTGGAGTGCCTTCACTTGACTTGCGGGGTCCATTTGGAGAACAGCAGGCTCCATCACCTCCCCACGGAGTGAAGTCTGGTGGCTGTTGAGCCACCTCATTGCCGTTTGAAGATCATTCAGAATTGGGTGCTTGAATTTATCAAAATTAAAGGGATCATGAGATTGTTATTTTTTTTTATTTAACAACAAATTATTGAACAACAAACTAGCATTAAATTAAAACAAGCAGGCAAAACAGTAAAAATGTTAATGAAATACTAAAATGATATTAATGATGAACATAATGACAACAGTTATGTTATTAATATTGTGTATATATATATATCTATCATTCAGGATTGGGTGCTTGACCTGGTTACAAGACCCAAGTTGAAATCAGAAATAAATCAACCACATGCAGTCATGAATGCATTTAAATTGTTCAGTTTTGATAAATGGCTTGTTCTCAAACATGCTAAATGAATAGGTGCAGTTTAATGTTCAGAATAAGTAATTTTTTCATTATCATTTGCACTTTACTGACCAAAAGGTTCTTGGAAGCATCACCATCCAGTCCAATACCTTTGCCCATGGTAACTTCACAGTCCTTAATGGATACACAAAAGCATAAGTGATTGTGCAGGTTTTAATAGTGTGTAACATGTTTGAGTGCAATAAACCTCCTTTACACTAACCAACTCTTTTGATGGAGAGCTGCAAGGCCTCTTGGCACATGGCTGGTCTTTGTCTTGGGTGTCCAGTGCCATCTGTATACAGTCCACCATTACAGTACATAACATTTGAATTTTATATATTATTGAAAATCCTCATTTGCTGATAGACGGCCCACAATACAGCTGCATACTATTACTGATACTCGTAACCATTACTGAGCAATGTGTTTAAATGTCAGTAATTAATTAATCACAGTGTATTCAATAACTACATTTCAAAAGTAATACCTTTGTGCCTGACTGAGGCATGACCCTTAATGTGGTAGTCCACTAGGCATTTGGAAGATGCCCTGTACCTGCAGAACGGACATGTCAGGTCGCTGCTGGATTTGGGGAGTTCATCCCCACGTATGATTGTAATGTGTCTCTATACATAAAAAAAAAAAAAACATTATTACAAAGTCACAAAATACTGCCTATCCATTAATTGTTTTTGCTGTAATCGGATAGTTTTATTACAGTGCATATACCACCGAATGCAATCTGATATTAGTACATTAGTTTAAATATAACAGCAGTCCAGTTTTGGATGAGCCAGACCACTTTAAAAATTGCCTTAATTTAAAAACGTTATGAAGTTAAACCTAGAACAAATGACTGACTAATATACTGTTATACTTTCTGTGCTTACATACTAGATATTTTAATAGCTTGATGCTCTTTAAATATGTTGTTGCATTGTAAACAGTTTCAGTGTAAAGGACGGACCTTAATTAGGTTGTTGCATTGTAGAAAGTTTTGGTGCAAAGAACGGACCATCGGCGATCGCTCTCCTTGGTTCTGACCAAAGAAGAAGAAGAGGGCTTTGCCATTACACACCATACATGGCTGCACTAGCGCATTTCTCTATAGACTTAAGGCTTAGACTATAACAGTGGTCAGCCATCTAATAATTCCCCAAAATATAGTTTAGTTCTGTACATAACATGAGGCAGAATATTTCACAATTCTGTTTAATTGTTTTAAGTTTTCAACCATACTGCCCAACAGTTTGAATCAACACACAACGTCTGCCATGTAAAACAAGACTGAAGTTATTTCCTACCGAGACAAGCTGTGACTTTAGTGTAATAATTCATGTTATAAACATGTTTTACAAAAGGAAATAAATCACATTAACAAGCCCTAAAGCATCATTGTCCATAACAAGAGAAAACCACGAGGGAAAAAACAACTTGACAACAGTAACAGCTGAAATAGAAACGAGCCTGCAGCTCTGTAGCGTTATAAATTGATTATTTTAATCCATTTCAATTCAATCCGACAGATCGCCTTCACACACCTTACTGTTATCCTCTGGCGGCCCTACACAATAAAACTCGCTAAAGCAGAAGAACACTGGTTGAGTTGCGGGCTCATTCACTGAAGACAGATCTACATTTAAGACAGATCTACAGGCTATCATCCACGCTAGCCGCGCTAGTCCTGAGTCAGTCACCGACTGTAACATTCAGATTCAGATAACATTCAGATTACTTGGAGCGACTGTAACATTGCATTGTCCTTCAATGGAAATAATTTCCACACTTTCACATTACTTGGAGCTAGCATAGACAGTTAAAGAAGGGAGCTAGCCGTCAAATCCGAACCTCAGCCTGCTCAACTTGTGCAGAAACATTAAAATAGACATAACCAGCTTTTTTAATTATTTTTGAATCTATAAAAGTCACACTTACTTCCATTATTATTGAAAAATGGCTGTCCGAAAGGCTGTCCGATTACCGCTAAATTCACTCTAATATTACAATGAAATGACCGGGTCAAATGCTGGAGACTGGGCGGGGTTAAACGTTGAGGAGGCGGGGTTAAACGTTTAACTCCGCCCACATTGAGGTCTGCGGGTCTGCAGTCAGGGGTACATGGAGAGCTGGGCTGGGGACCGGAGGGTCGCCGGTTCGAGAGCCCGTACGGACCAGAGTCTGGTGGTGGGCTGGTAGCTGGAGAGGTGCCAGTCCACCTCCTGGGCACTGCCGAGGGCACCGAACCCCCCATCAGCCACTCAGGGTGCTGGTCCAGCCCCCCCCCCCGACATCTCTCCATTTGTGCATGAATTGTCCCTGTGTGTGTGTGTGTCTGTATGTGTCTGTGTGTGTGTGTCTGTGTGTGTGTCTGTGTGTGTGTGTGTGTGTTTGTCCCTGTGTGTGTGTCTGTGTGTGTGTGTGTCTGTGTGTGTGTGTGTTTGTCCCTGTGCATGTGCGTGTGTGTGTGTGTGTTTGTCCCTGTGTGTGTGTGTGTCTGTGTGTGTCTGTGTGTGTGTGTGTGTGTGTGTGTGTGTTTCAGGCCTGTGTGTGTGTGTGTGTGTGTGTGTGTTTGTCCCTGTGTGTGTGTGTGTCTGTGTGTGTCTGTGTGTGTGTGTGTGTGTGTGTGTGTGTGTGTGTTTCAGGCCTGTGTGTGTGTGTGTGTGTGTGTGTGTGTGTGTGTGTGTGTGTGTGTGTGTGTGTGTGTGTGTGTTTCAGGCCTGTGTGTGTGTGTGTGTGTGTGTTTGTCCCTGTGTGTGTGTGTGTCTGTGTGTGTCTGTGTGTGTGTGTGTGTGTGTGTGTGTGTGTGTGTTTCAGGCCTGTGTGTGTGTGTGTTTCAGGCCTGTGTGTGTGTGTGTGTGTGTGTGTGTAGTGCTTTCTACCATAAATAAGTGTATATTGTAATTTCCCGTCTGGGGATCAATAAACTATTAAAACGTTTTATTACTTATGTCCCGTACTAGAACCCTCGCGATAGTTCCGCTGACGAGACCCTGCAGCACAAATATGAGGCGTTTGAGGGTAATCAGGAAATCACTCATCGATGTCATAACTCTGTCCGGGGGGGAGGAGCGCCAACCGGAATACACTGCAACTTCTACTTCCTACATGCACGTGAACACACACACACAACACACACACACACACACACACACACACACAAACACACACAAACACACACACTGCTGTAATTTATCTTTTTATCGCTTTCTGCGCTTTTGACGCAGATTAAAACCAGAAAGCGTCACTGCTGCGTCTTTATTTCCGCGCGTGCTTGAGTTCCCGTCTCAGCTGATTGCAACACTTCCCTTTAATAACTTAAATATTACCACGAGACTTTATTTCGGGGCTCATTACTCATCCATCGCCCCGAGACGGGGAGACATACAGGATCCTCCCCGGCGAGCCGTCCCGGACCACCGGGGCCGTCCCGGTGCTCCGCCGTTACTCCCGGAGATTTACAGCCGGGGGCCGAGCCCTGACACGGGCCGTTAATCACCAGAGCTCCCGGGGCTGCGGTGCTAACCGGAAGGTGAGTGAGTGTGTGTGTGTGTGTGTGTGTGTGTGTGTGTGTGAGAGTGTGAGAGTGTGTGTGTGTGTGTGTGAGTGTGTGAGTGTGTGTGTGTGTGTGAGTGAGAGTGAGTGTGTGTGTGAGTCAGCAGCAGGACACTGTCACACCTCTCTCTCTCACACACACACACTCACACAGAAAGACACTGGGTACCCCCACATTCCCATCCGGACCCGCCCCGCGCCTAGTTCTGCTACCCCCGCCCGCCCGCCCGCCCGCCCGCCGGGACGCACAGCTGAATATCCCCGATTGATTCTTCTCGACCCGGCGGACACCGAGCAGACCTTCCAGACCTGCTGTCAATGTAAGTCAACCCTCCTTCTATTGACTTATTCTATAATTGTGTGTTTTCTCTATGGAGTATGGCATGCGCCATGTTATTATAGTTATTATGTGTTTTTAATGACACTTTGAGGTCACTCTGCGGGTTCATTCACTGTCAGTCGCTCTGATTTAACAGATTTGCCCGTTTGACTGAACATCTACACTCGTTTTATCCAAAGATAGTCTCGCGTTTGCTGTTCGCTCGCGCTTATACTCCTGCGTGCGGAATCTCATTCAAGAATCCCTCAATTTAATGTTTTGTCTGTTTTTATAACCTGTACATACAGACAGAGACACACACGACACATTGGCATTTTTCATTGTTATGTGTCCTACAATTCGGCACGCACACACTTCACGAGCACGCGCTCAAACCAACAGAATTACAATTTGGGTACATATGTTTGCCTGTTCCAATATTACCGAATACACCGCGGTGGATAGGAGCGTAAAAGTTGAAGAGCCGAATTTTTCAAGACTCCAGCTATTTGTAAAACGTCTATTAAAGTGTACAAAGTTAGTTTATCTTAAGACACGCACACGCACACACACACACACACGCACGCACACACACACACGCACACGCACACAGACGGACCGGGCTAAGCAGAGTCAGTGTCCTCATCGATCCAGTCTGATAATCAGATTATGGTCAATTACATCAGATTGGGGACTCTGCAGTGAACACTGCAGTCCACCTTCATCATCACCATCATCATCCTCATCATCACCACCTTCATCATCATCATCATCATCATCCTCATCATCATCATCAACTGGCAGACAAATGTTGATAATTAAATTAAAGATAAAATTAGATTATTGATCACAGCTGCTCAATGAAGCTCAACAAATACAACAGAATACACATGAAATGTAATAATACTACTACTACTAATAATAATATTAATACTACTACTAATAATAATAATAATGTATAGTCTATTAATTTGCAAGGGGAGATTACAATTTACACTCTGTTATTACACACAGCCCCCCCCGTGTGTAATAACCAGGTCCAGACCTTAAAGATCCCATTGCATGTAAATGTCCCTTTTTATGCGGTTTTTACCCCCCCCCCCCATTTCAAATCACAACCCATCTGTTTCAAACGGCCTTTTCCTCCTGAATGTGCGTGTTTCTGTTGTTGTTGTTGTTGTTGTTGTTATTATTAAATACTATTTTTCGTTATTTTTAAAATGTCTTCAGTCTGTTACGCTGAGTCGGGGCGTCTCATTCGCCGATAGAGCTGATGTATTATTATTATTTTCTCCCAGAATGCATTGCGTGTACACCATTAACCTCCATGTTGTCTCCCGTAGCAACATGTAGTTTTTCTGGGTCCATTG
>JABXJD010000710.1:62500-70000 GCA_013375575.1 Percina caprodes | reverse complement strand
GGAAGGAGGAAAGATAATGGAAGAAGGGATGATGGAGGGAGGGATGATGGAAGAAGGGATGATGGAGGGAGGGATGAAATGAGGGATGATGGAGGGAGGGATGATGGAGGGAGGGATGAAATGAGGGATGATGGAGGGAGGGATGGAAGGAGGAAAGATAATGGAAGAAGGGATGATGGAGGGAGGGATGATGGAGGGAGGGATGGTATTAATTAGACGGATGGATGGATAGTGAGGGAGGGATGATGGAGGGAGGGATGGAGGTGGATGGGTGTTAGAGAAGCTTTTAATAGAAAGACTAATACACTGGGCAGGAAAAGCTGACAGGTCAATTACACACACACACACACACAGACACACACACACACACAGATGCACATACACAGACACACAGACACACACAGACACACACACACACAGACCCCCGGTAGGTGTAGAGAGCCTCCATTACTCCAGCGTTGAGGGGAACCAGCGGAGCTGAAAGTGTCGACACAGGAGAAGATGTTAAAGCTGAGGCTCTGGACCCCAAAACAGGCCGCTGGTCCTCGGCCGTCTCCTCCGTTACCAATGGGCTCCAAACCAGTGGGGGACGCCTTCCGATACGATATCATTACATCATCGTTATTATCTCCACGTCATCATCTCCATCCCTCGTCCAATAGGAAGGCCCTGGGGCAGAGTGCTCGTCTCTGATTGGTTGATTGGTTGATGCTGATGAATCTATTGGTCAATTTAATCCGTTGGCAGGAAGTTGGTCTCAGCTGATTTGGACAATCAGTCGTTCTGAAGGGAAAATGTGACTCTGCAGTTTCTCTTTCTACGTCTTAAAGCTCCGAATTCGGCTTGTTGTTGTTGTTATGGTTGTTATGGTTGTTGTTGTTATGGTTGTTATGGTTGTTGTTATGGTTGTTATGGTTGTTATGGTTGTTGTTGTTATTGTTGTTATGGTTGTTATGGTTGTTGTTGTTGTTATGGTTGTTGTTGTTGTTATGGTTGTTGTTGTTGTTATGGTTGTTGTTGTTGTTGTTATGGTTGTTATGGTTGTTATGGTTGTTATGGTTGTTGTTGTTATGGTTGTTATGGTTGTTATGGTTGTTGTTGTTATGGTTGTTGTTGTTATGGTTGTTGTTGTTATGGTTGTTATGGTTGTTGTTGTTATGGTTGTTGTTGTTATGGTTGTTATGGTTGTTGTTGTTATGGTTGTTGTTGTTATGGTTGTTGTTGTTATGGTTGTTATGGTTGTTGTTGTTATGGTTGTTGTTGTTATGGTTGTTATGGTTGTTGTTGTTATGGTTGTTATGGTTGTTGTTGTTATGGTTGTTATGGTTGTTGTTGTTATGGTTGTTGTTGTTTGTTAAGTTTTTTTTGTCCTTAAAACGAAAAACCAAAGACAAAAAACTGCATTTTTTGTTTTGTCTTTGTCCCAAATTTTGGGATGTTGTGACCCTCGAGTTGTGCAGCTGCTGGTCCCACATGTTGGTCCCAGATACTGGTCCCAGCTGTTGGTCCCATCTGCTTGTCCCACATGTTGATCCCAGATACTGGTCCCAGCTATTGGTACTAGCTGTTGGTCCCGGCTGCTGGTCCCGGCTGTGGGTCCCGGCTGCTGGTCCCGGCTGTGGGTCCCGGCTGCTGGTCCCGGCTGTGGGTCCCGGCTGTGGGTCCCGGCTGTAACAGCTGGAACCAGCAGCAGTCTCCCTGTAAAGCGCTGACTGTGCTGATGAGGTTCAGTTTTAATGGAGCAGCTGTAATTCTTGATGGAAGTGTAATGGCGCCGGCCCTTTAAGAAGGACATCCTCTAAACGCTGTCTCATTCCTTTAACGAGGACATCCTCTAAACGCTGTTTCATTCTCACTTAAAGACTCGATCAGAGCCAGCTGGACCGGAGGACGCTCCCTCCATCATTATGTCTTTAGGAGGTCAGCATGAGGACCTCATAAAAAGAGAGAGAGTCGTTTTTTATTCATCCGACTTTTTGCCTTCGTGAAAGAAAAACTACCTTTTACCCCTCATGTTGTCCCCATGTTGTCCTCATGTTGTCCTCATGTTGTCTTCATGTTGTCTTCATGTTGTCCCCATGTTGTCTTCATGTTGTCTTCATGTTGTCCTCATGTTGTCTTCATGTTGTCCCCATGTTGTCTTCATGTTGTCCCCATGTTGTCCCCATGTTGTCCTCATGTTGTCCTCATGTTGTCCTCATGTTGTCTTCATGTTGTCCCCATGTTGCCCTCATGTTGTCTTCATGTTGTCCCCATGTTGTCCCCATGTTGTCTTCATGTTGTCTTCATGTTGTCCTCATGTTGTCTTCATGTTGTCCCCATGTTGCCCTCATGTTGTCCCCATGTTGTCTTCATGTTGTCCCCATGTTGTCCTCATGTTGTCTTCATGTTGTCCCCATGTTGCCCTCATGTTGTCTTCATGTTGTCTTCATGTTGTCCTCATGTTGTCTTCATGTTGTCCCCATGTTGCCCTCATGTTGTCTTCATGTTGTCTTCATGTTGTCCTCATGTTGTCTTCATGTTGTCCTCATGTTGCCCTCATGTTGACCTCATGTTGTCCTCATGTTGTCCTCATGTTGTCCTCATGTTGTCCCCATGTTGTCCTCATGTTGTCCTCATGTTGCCCTCATGTTGCCCTCATGTTGTCCTCATGTTGTCCCCATGTTGTCCTCATGTTGTCCCCATGTTGTCCTCATGTTGTCTTCATGTTGCCCTCATGTTGCCCTCATGTTGTCCTCATGTTGTCCTCATGTTGTCCTCATGTTGTCCTCATGTTGTCTTAATGTTGTCCTCATGTTGTCCTCATGTTAACCTCATGTTGCCCTCATGTTGCCCTCATGTTGCCCTCATGTTGCCCACATGTTGTCCCCATGTTGTCCCCATGTTGTCTTCATGTTGCCCTCATGTTGCCCTCATGTTGCCCTCACGCTGTCCTCATGTTGTCTTCATGTCGTCCTCATGTTGTCCTCATGTTGTCTTCATGTTGTCTTCATGTTGTGTTCATGTTGCCCTCATGTTGCCCTCATGTTGTCCTCATGTTGTCCTCATGTTGTCTTCATGTTGCCCTCATGTTGCCCTCATGTTGTCCTCATGTTGTCTTCATGTTGCCCTCATGTTGTCCTCATGTTGTCCTCATGTTGTCTTCATGTTGTCTTCATGTTGCCCTCATGTTGTCTTCATGTTGTCTTCATGTTGTCCTCATGTTGTCCTCATGTTGACCTCATGTTGTCTTCATGTTGTCCTCATGTTGTCCTCATGTTGTCCTCATGTTGCCCTCATGTTGTCCCCATGTTGTCCCCATGTTGTCCCCATGTTGTCCTCATGTTGACCTCATGTTGTCTTCATGTTGTCCTCATGTTGTCCTCATGTTGTCCTCATGTTGCCCTCATGTTGTCCCCATGTTGTCCCCATGTTGTCCCCATGTTGTCCCCATGTTGCCCTCATGTTGTCCTCATGTTGTCCTCATGTTGCCCTCATGTTGTCTTCATGTTGCCCTCATGTTGTCCACATGTTGCCCTCATGTTGTCCACATGTTGTCCACATGTTGTCCCCATGTTGTCCCCATGTTGCCCTCACGCTGTCCTCATGTTGCCCTCATGTTGCCCTCATGTTGTCTTCATGTTGTCCTCATGTTGTCTTCATGTTGTCTTCATGTTGTCCTCATGTTGTCTTCATGTTGTCTTCATGTTGCCCTCATGTTGCCCTCATGTTGTCCTCATGTTGTCTTCATGTTGCCCTCATGTTGTCTTCATGTTGTCTTCATGTTGCCCTCATGTTGCCCTCATGTTGTCCCCATGTTGTCCCCATGTTGTCCCCATGTTGTCCCCATGTTGCCCTCATGTTGTCCTCATGTTGTCCTCATGTTGCCCTCATGTTGTCTTCATGTTGCCCTCATGTTGTCCACATGTTGCCCTCATGTTGTCCACATGTTGTCCACATGTTGTCCCCATGTTGTCCCCATGTTGCCCTCACGCTGTCCTCATGTTGTCCTCATGTTGTCTTCATGTTGTCTTCATGTTGCCCTCATGTTGCCCTCATGTTGTCCTCATGTTGTCTTCATGTTGCCCTCATGTTGTCTTCATGTTGTCTTCATGTTGCCCTCATGTTGTCTTCATGTTGTCTTCATGTTGCCCTCATGTTGCCCTCATGTTGTCTTCATGTTGTCTTCATGTTGTCTTCATGTTGTCCTCATGTTGTCCTCATGTTGTCTTCATGTTGCCCTCATGTTGTCTTCATGTTGCCCTCATGTTGTCCTCATGTTGTCTTCATGTTTTCCACATGTTGTCCTCATGTTGTCCTCATGTTGTCTTCATGTTGTCCTCATGTTGTCTTCATGTTGCCCTCATGTTGCCCTCATGTTGCCCTCATGTTGTCCTCATGTTGTCCTCATGTTCCCGTATTTTAACATAGGGGGTGTATATATATCTACACAAAGATAATTGGTGTCTTTAAAGGTCGGATTTTTCCAAATTTTTTAATTAAGGCATTAAGATCAATTTCCAAAAGATATTTTTTGTTCCTCTTTTTAATCAACTTAAGCAGGTTCCTGTGCTCATGAGCAGCACTGTAGTTAAATTTCAACACTGAAGAATACAAGTCTGAAGCTGTGACCGTGTGTCCCCCAGAGCCCATGTGTTACGACTGGGGGGAGTCCAGCGAGCGGGCGGTGTCGGTCCTGGAGGGCGAGGCCGGCTGGCTCTCCTGCCCTCTTTTCTCTCATCCCTCCGTCTACAACTACACCTCCACGCAGAGCGCCGGGCACAACCTCTTCTGGTACCGCCACCTCGAGGGCCAGGAACTGGAGCAGCCAATCACGAACAGGTAAGACTGCGGGAAGTCAGCGGATCTGCTGATTTTTAAGGGGTAGTTTTAGTACTTTTCAGCCTGGACCCCATTGTTTAACATGAACCAGCCCCAAAATCATCATCACCAAACCCACCAGACTCCATGTAAATAATCACTACTTTTAGTGTGTATCGAGCAGCATATCTCCACCAGACTCCATGTAAATAATCACTACTTTTAGTGTGTATAGAGCAGCATATCTCCACCAGACTCCATGTAAATAATCACTACTTTTAGCGTGTATAGAGCAGCATATCTCCACCATACTACATGTAAATAATCACTACTTTTAGTGTGTATAGAGCAGCATATCTCCACCAGACTCCATGTAAATAATCACTACTTTTAGCGTGTATAGTGCAGCATATCTCCACCAGACTCCATGTAAATAATCACTACTTTTAGCGTGTATAGAGCAGCATATCTCCACCAGACTCCATGTAAATAATCACTACTTTTAGCGTGTATAGAGCAGCATATCTCCACCAGACTCCATGTAAATAATCACTACTTTTAGCGTGTATAGAGCAGCATATCTCCACCAGACTCCATGTAAATAATCACTACTTTTAGCGTGTATAGAGCAGCATATCTCCACCAGACTCCATGTAAATAATCACTACTTTTAGCGTGTATAGAGCAGCATATCTCCACCAGACTCCATGTAAATAATCACTACTTTTAGCGTGTATAGAGCAGCATATCTCCACCAGACTCCATGTAAATAATCACTACTTTTAGCGTGTATAGAGCCAGCATATTTCCAAGGGCCATGAGATGCAGCTATGGTATGAGGTGCTTTATCTCAACTCCTTTGTCCTGAAGGCTTAAAGAGCCATAAGACTAACTGAGACACTTGACTGACTGATGAAGGGCGCTGTAACGGTTTCCCTTCCTGACAGGGTGTATGGTGTTTGGGAGGCGGCTCAATTGGCGTCGCCACAGTGAACATGACATGTGTCGTACTGTTGCTCTAATTGGATGTGATTGTGTTCTGCAGCGCGCGGCTCAGCAGAGAACGAGAGAGGCTGTGGCTGCAGCCGGCCACCGCCGCCGACACCGGACTCTACATCTGCATGCTACGGTAAGACATCTGTATGCTACGGTGAGACATCTGTATGCTACGGTAAGACATCTGTATGCTACGGTAAAACATCTCTATGCTACGGTAAAACATCTCTATGCTACGGTAAAACATCTGCATGCTACGGTAAGACATCTGCATGCTACGGTAAGACATCTGCATGCTACGGTAAAACATCTCTATGCTACGGTAAAACATCTGCATGCTACGGTAAAACATCTGCATGCTACGGTAAGACATCTCTATGCTACGGTAAAACATCTCTATGCTACGGTAAAACATCTGCATGCTACGGTAAGACATCTCTATGCTACGGTAAAACATCTGCATGCTACGGTAAGACATCTGTATGCTACGGTAAGACATCTGTATGCTGCGGTAAGACATCTGCATGCTGCGGTAAGACATCTCTATGCTACGGTAAAACATCTGCATGCTACGGTAAGACATCTCTATGCTACGGTAAAACATCTGCATGCTACGGTGAGACATCTGCATGCTGCGGTAAGACATCTGCATGCTACGGTAAGACATCTCTATGCTACGGTAAAACATCTGCATGCTACGGTAAGACATCTGTATGCTACGGTAAGACATCTGTATGCTGCGGTAAGACATCTGTATGCTGCGGTAAGACATCTCTATGCTACGGTAAAACATCTGCATGCTACGGTAAGACATCTCTATGCTACGGTAAAACATCTGCATGCTACGGTGAGACATCTGCATGCTGCGGTAAGACATCTGCATGCTACGGTAAGACATCTGTATGCTACGGTAAGACATCTGTATGCTACGGTAAGACATCTGTATGCTGCGGTAAGACATCTGCATGCTGCGGTAAGACATCTCTATGCTACGGTAAAACATCTGCATGCTACGGTAAGACATCTGTATGCTACGGTAAGACATCTGTATGCTGCGGTAAGACATCTGTATGCTGCGGTAAGACATCTCTATGCTACGGTAAAACATCTGCATGCTACGGTAAGACATCTCTATGCTACGGTAAAACATCTGCATGCTACGGTGAGACATCTGCATGCTGCGGTAAGACATCTGCATGCTACGGTAAGACATCTCTATGCTACGGTAAAACATCTGCATGCTACGGTAAGACATCTGCATGCTACGGTAAGACATCTGTATGCTACGGTAAGACATCTGTATGCTGCGGTAAGACATCTGCATGCTGCGGTAAGACATCTGCATGCTACGGTAAGACATCTCTATGCTACGGTAAAACATCTGCATGCTACAGTAAGACATCTGCATGCTGCGGTAAGACATCTGCATGCTACGGTGAGACATCTCTATGCTACGGTGAGACATCTGCATGCTACGGTAAGACATCTGCATGCTACGGTAAGACATCTGCATGCTACGGTGAGACATCTGCATGCTACGGTGAGACATCTGTATGCTACGGTGAGACATCTGTATGCTACGGTGAGACATCTGTATGCTACGGTAAAACATCTGCATGCTACGGTGAGACATCTGCATGCTACGGTGAGACATCTGTATGCTACGGTGAGACATCTGCAAATGTGGGGGGGGGTGAGAGAAAG
>JABXJD010000710.1:0-52500 GCA_013375575.1 Percina caprodes | reverse complement strand
GCTCTCTACTCTGCCACTGCTACTGCTACTGCCAAAACACTGCTAGACTGACTCTATGCTGCTGCTGCTAAACTACTGACCACTGCTTCATGCTCTACTACTCTACTGCTAGATAAAACTACTGTTACTGAGCTGCTCTCTCTCTACTGCTACTACTAGTACTACTGCTCTGCTGCTGCTGCTACTACTGCTACTGGTCCTGCCTCTGCTGAGATAAAACTGAGAGATGTCTCACTCTGGAGATAAACTGCTACTGCTGCTCTCTCTCTGAGACTACTGCTACTGAGCTGCTGCTGCTCTCTGCTACTGCTGCTACTACTGCTACTGCTACTGGTACTCTGCTGCTGCTGCTGCTGCTGCTGCTGCTGCTCTACTGGAGATAAAACTAGCTGCTGCTGCTCCACTCTGGAGATAAAACTAGCTGCTGCAACTGTGCTCAACTTGCTGCTGCTGCTGCTGCTACTGCTACCACTGCTGCTGCTGCTGCCACTCTGCTGCTGCACTGCTGCAACACTGCTGCTGCTGCTGCTGCTGCTACTGCCACTGCTACTGCTGCTGCTGCTACTACCTAGCTGCTACTGCTCTCACTCTGCTGCTACAGCTACTGAGCTGCTGCTCCTCCACTGCTGCTGAGCTGCTACTACTGCTACTGCCTGCTGCTGCTGCTGCTACTGCTGCTACTGTTGCAACGCTACTGCTACTGCTACTGCTACTACAGACTATTACTACTACTCCTACCACTACTACTACTACTACTGCTACTACTACCACTACCACTACTGCTACTACTACTACTACTACTACTAGTACTACTGCTACTGCTACTACTACTACTACTACTACTACTAGTGCTACTGCTGCTACTACTACTACTACCACTACTTCTACCACTACTGCTACTACTACTACAACTACTACTGCTGCTGCTACTACTACTACTACAACTACTACTGCTGCTGCTACTACTACTACTACTACTGCTGCTACTACTACTACTGCTGCTACTACTACCGCTACTATTACTACTACTCCTACCACTACTACTACTACTACTACTACTGCTGCTACTACTATTACTACTACTACTGCTGCTGCTACTACTACTACCGCTACTATTACTACTACTCCTACCACTACTACTACTACTACTACTGCTACTACTACCACTACTACTACTACTGCTACTACTACTACTACTACTACTACTACTACTACTACTACTCGACCTTCTACGGCTACAATACTGTAGCCTGGTTTTATCTCTGGAGATACAACTAGAGAGATGTCTCACTCTGGAGATAAAACTAGTGAGATATCTCACTCTGGAGATAAAACTAGAGAGATGTCTCACTCTGGAGATAAAACTAGTGAGATGTCTCACTCTGGAGATAAAACTAGAGAGATGTCTCACTCTGGAGATAAAACTAGAGAGATGTCTCACTCTGGAGATAAAACTAGAGAGATGTCTCACTCTGGAGATAAAACTAGAGAGATGTCTCACTCTGGAGATAAAACTAGAGAGATGTCTCACTCTGGAGATAAAACTAGAGAGATGTCTCACTCTGGAGATAAAACTAGAGAGATGTCTCACTCTGGAGATAAAACTAGTGAGATGTCTCACTCTGGAGATAAAACTAGTGAGATGTCTCACTCTGGAGATAAAACTAGAGAGATGTCTCACTCTGGAGATAAAACTAGAGAGATGTCTCACTCTGGAGATAAAACTAGAGAGATGTCTCACTCTGGAGATAAAACTAGTGAGATGTCTCACTCTGGAGATAAAACTAGAGAGATGTCTCACTCTGGAGATAAAACTAGAGAGATGTCTCACTCTGGAGATAAAACTAGAGAGATGTCTCACTCTGGAGATAAAACTAGAGAGATGTCTCACTCTGGAGATAAAACTAGAGAGATGTCTCACTCTGGAGGTAAAACTAGAGAGATGTCTCACTCTGGAGGTAAAACTAGAGAGATGTCTCACTCTGGAGATAAAACTAGAGAGATGTCTCACTCTGGAGATAAAACTAGAGATGTCTCACTCTGGAGATAAAACTAGAGAGATGTCTCACTCTGGAGATAAAACTAGTGAGATGTCTCACTCTGGAGATAAAACTAGTGAGATGTCTCACTCTGGAGATAAAACTAGAGAGATGTCTCACTCTGGAGATAAAACTAGTGAGATGTCTCACTCTGGAGATAAAACTAGAGAGATGTCTCACTCTGGAGATAAAACTAGAGAGATGTCTCACTCTGGAGATAAAACTAGACAGATGTCTCACTCTGGAGGTAAAACTAGAGAGATGTCTCACTCTGGAGATAAAACTAGAGAGATGTCTCACTCTGGAGGTAAAACTAGAGAGATGTCTCACTCTGGAGATAAAACTAGAGAGATGTCTCACTCTGGAGATAAAACTAGAGAGATGTCTCACTCTGGAGATAAAACTAGAGAGATGTCTCACTCTGGAGATAAGACGTAGGGGACAGTAAAAATTGAATTTGGTCAAATTCTTCCGCGACCGGACATTTGAAATGAAAACCTTAACGTTGGAGATAACTTATGAATTGATACTATACTTGTGGGACTAATAAAGGATTTATTATTATTATTATTATTATTATTATTATTATTATTATTATTATTATAAATCATATGCGTTTCCATTCATACACACATACATGCTTCACTTTTACATTTGTTCAGCATCTTATTTTCTTATTAATTTCTTTGTAGCGTTGTCACTACCCGATGTGAGTCGCGTGTGCGTCACTTTGCAACAAGTAGCATATAAGATGCTAACGAGATGCTAACAAGAGACTTCTGTAACGTCTGAAGTAGCCTCCGAGATGCTAACGAGAGACTTCTGTAACGTCTGAAGTAGCCTCCGAGATGCTAACGAGAGACTTCTGTAACGTCTGAAGTAGCCTCCGAGATGCTAACGAGAGACTTCTGTAACGTCCGAAGTAGCCTCCGAGATGCTAACGAGAGACTTCTGTAACGTCTGAAGTAGCCTCCGAGATGCTAACGAGACTTCTGTAGCGTCTGAAGTAGCCTCCGAGATGCTAACGAGAGACTTCTGTAACGTCCGAAGTAGCCTCCGAGATGCTAACGAGAGACTTCTGTAACGTCTGAAGTAGCCTCCGAGATGCTAACGAGAGACTTCTGTAGCGTCTGAAGTAGCCTCCGAGATGCTAACGAGAGACTTCTGTAACGTCGAAGTAGCCTCCGAGATGCTAACGAGAGACTTCTGTAAGCGTCCAAGTAGCCTCCGAGATGCTAACGAGAGACTTCTGTAGCGCCTGAAGTAGCCTCCGAGATGCTAACGAGAGACTTCTGTAACGTCTGAAGTAGCCTCCGAGATGCTAACGAGAGACTTCTGTAACGTCCGAAGTAGCCTCCGAGATGCTAACGAGAGACTTCTGTAGCGTCCGAAGTAGCCTCCGAGATGCTAACGAGAGACTTCTGTAGCGTCCGAAGTAGCCTCCGAGATGCTAACGAGAGACTTCTGTAACGTCCAAGTAGCCTCCGAGATGCTAACGAGAGACTTCTGTAGCGTCTGAAGTAGCCTCCGAGATGCTAACGAGAGACTTCTGTAACGTCTGAAGTAGCCTCCGAGATGCTAACGAGAGACTTCTGTAGCGTCCGAAGTAGCCTCCGAGATGCTAACGAGAGACTTCTGTAGCGTCTGAAGTAGCCTCCGAGATGCTAACGAGAGACTTCTGTAACGTCCGAAGTAGCCTCCGAGATGCTAACGAGAGACTTCTGTAACGTCTGAAGTAGCCTCCGAGATGCTAACGAGAGACTTCTGTAGCGTCTGAAGTAGCCTCCGAGATGCTAACGAGAGACTTCTGTAGCGTCTGAAGTAGCCTCCGAGATGCTAACGAGAGACTTCTGTAGCGTCTGAAGTAGCCTCCGAGATGCTAACGAGAGACTTCTGTAGCGTCTGAAGTAGCCTCCGAGATGCTAACGAGAGACTTCTGTAACGTCTGAAGTAGCCTCCGAGATGCTAACGAGAGACTTCTGTAGCTTCTGAAGTAGCCTCCGAGATGCTAACGAGAGACTTCTGTAACGTCAACACAGTAAAAATGGACCTACTTAACGAAGTTGGTTCACTGCTAGCTTAGCTACAAGTTAGCATCAAACACAGCACAGGCAATTGGATGGCGTTTTGAGCTAACGTTAGCATCAATCAACCATGTATAGCTACACCCTTTCAGAAATGACTGCTAGCTTAGCTACAAGTTAGCATCAAACACAACAAAGGCTGTCAGTTGAATGGTGTTTTGAGCTAACGTTAGCATAGATAGCTACAACGTTTTTTGAAATGATTTCCATCTTCTGTTATTGTTGTAATGAGAAACTTTATTATTTCATGAATTTCACAAATTTCAGTATAACCGTTATTTCGTAAACCGTTAAAATCTGAGCATGCGTGACTCACACCTGCGCTCTCCTCCCATTGGTCAGTGACAGCGCGTTACACATTTCCATTTCCTCCCTCCATTAACGCTCCTCTCTCCCCAGCCATCACAGATGAGACTCTGAGTTTTGTGGCCCGTAGCCGGCGCCTCCTGGTGGTCGTTAGCCCCGGCTACGCCGCGCAGGGCTCCCAGGCTCTGCTGGAGCTGAAGGCCGGCATCGACGGCATGGCGCGGGGGGGGCACCTGCGGGTGATCCTGGTCCAGTACAAGCCGGTGCGGCGGCAGGGCTGGGTGCGGGAGCTGAGGCGGGCCCGCCTGGCCCTGGCTCTGGTTCGCTGGCAGGGGGACAAGTCCCGGGAGCTGACGTCCCGGTTTTGGAAGCGCCTGCGGGTGGAGTTGCCCGTGAGGAGGGTTAGCGGCGGGGGGGAGGGGGTGAAAGACGTGGCTCTGAGGAGGCTGCACAGCCAGAACAGCACAAACTCCCAAACTGGTCTCATCAGCAACACGGTCAAAGACACGCAGAAGGTGTTCAACTCCGCATCGTAACGGCAGGGAGGCTCAGCCCTAACATGGGGGGGCGGGGGGGGGGGGGGGAAGGGGGCGTCTGTCTGTACGTACTGTTATCAAGACATTCAGGGCTCAGCCCAAACCCAAAGGGTTTTGCAAAGAGGGATTATGCTTTATGACACTTCCCATCATGCTTTATGACAGTTCACCTCATGCTTTATGACACTTCCCGTCGTGCTTTATGACACTTCCCACCGTGCTTTATGACACTTCCCACCGTGCTTTATGACAGTTCCCCTCGTGCTTTATGACAGTTCCCCTCGTGCTTTATGACACTTCCCGTCGTGCTTTATGACACTTCCCACCGTGCTTTATGACAGTTCCCATTGTGCTTTATGACAGTTCCCATCGTGCTTTATGACAGTTCCCATCGTGCTTTATGACACTTCCCGTCGTGCTTTATGACACTTCCCATCGTGCTTTATGACACTTCCCGTCGTGCTTTATGACAGATCCCATCGTGCTTTATTACACTTCCCGTCGTGCTTTATTACACTTCCCGTCATGCTTTATGACACTTCCCGTCGTGCTTTATGACACTTCCCGTCGTGCTTTATGACACTTCCCATCGTGCTTTATGACACTTCCCGTCGTGCTTTATGACAGTTCCCATCGTGCTTTATTACACTTCCCGTCGTGCTTTATGACAGTTCCCATCGTGCTTTATTACACTTCCCGTCATGCTTTATGACAGTTCCCGTCGTGCTTTATGACACTTCCCGTCGTGCTTTATGACACTTCCCATCGTGCTTTATGACAGTTCCCATCGTGCTTTATTACACTTCCCGTCATGCTTTATGACACTTCCCGTCGTGCTTTATTATACTTCCCGTTGTGCTTTATGACACTTCCCATCATGCTTTATGACACTTCCCATCATGCTTTATGACACTTCCCATCATGCTTTATGACACTTCCCATCATGCTTTATGACCCTTGGAGCCGACATGTTTCTGTTTGTACGTAACATAACATACATAAGGGAAGGAGTTCAACTCTGCAGCGAAAAGTTGGGGGCAGATGTTGTAGACATTCGGGGCTCAGCCCAGTCCTCGAGGGGGTCTGGTCTATAATGAAACACAAAAGCACCGAGGACCGATCATATTCTTCATTATCAGGTATTAGTCAGAGAGAAATCGCACCTGATCATTTTTAATTTCTTTAATTTTTCATTTTAAATGTGATTATTCTGCACTTTCTGTTGTTATTGTTATTTTCTGTCTCATCTCTACATTAAATCAGTTATATTCTGTATGAACCACTATGATGTTCCCGTGTAGCCGTGATGGGAGGATGCATCCTGCACTTTGTCTCAATATTTCATCCTTTTCTGTTGAATAAATGAATTGTTCATCACGTCACCTTCATTTCTTCTTTGTGTGTTTTTCATGTCACGGCTTCCTCCAAGTCACTTGAGCAGTAGAAGAAGAAGCACCCACAGCGTGTCCGTCTTTTCTAACGAGGGTTAATGTGTAATCTCAGATTAGAGCAGTAGAAGAAGAACACCCACAGCGTGTCCGTGTCTTCTTTCCTCTAACGAGGGTTAATGTGTAATCTCAGATTAGAGCAGTAGAAGAAGAAGCACCCACAGCGTGTCCGTGTCTTCTTTCCTCTAACAAGGGTTAATGTGTAATCTCAGATTAGAGCAGTAGAAGAAGAACACCCACAGCGTGTCCGTGTCTTCTTTCCTCTAACGATGGTTAATGTGTAATCTCAGATTAGAGCAGTAGAAGAAGAAGCACCCACAGCGTGTCCGTGTCTTCTTTCCTCTAACGAGGGTTAATGTGTAATCTCAGATTAGAGCAGTAGAAGAAGAAGCACCCACAGCGTGTCCATGTCTTCTTTCCTCTAACGAGGGTTAATGTGTAATCTCAGATTAGAGCAGTAGAAGAAGAAGCACCCACAGCGTGTCCGTGTCTTCTTTCCTCTAACGATGGTTAATGTGTAATCTCAGATTAGAGCAGTAGAAGAAGAAGCACCCACAGCGTGTCCGTGTCTTCTTTCCTCTAACGAGGTTTAATGTGTAATCTCAGATTAGAGCAGTAGAAGAAGAAGCACCCACAGCGTGTCCGTGTCTTCTTTCCTCTAACGAGGGTTAATGTGTAATCTCAGATTAGAGCAGTAGAAGAAGAAGCACCCACAGCGTGTCCGTGTCTTCTTTCCTCTAACGAGGGTTAATGTGTAATCTCAGATTAGAGCAGTAGAAGAAGAACACCCACAGCGTGTCCGTGTCTTCTTTCCTCTAACGAGGGTTAATGTGTAATCTCAGATTAGAGCAGTAGAAGAAGAAGCACCCACAGCGTGTCCGTGTCTTCTTTTCTCTAACGAGGGTTAATGTGTAATCTCAGATTAGAGCAGTAGAAGAAGAACACCCACAGCGTGTCCGTGTCTTCTTTCCTCTAACGATGGTTAATGTGTAATCTCAGATTAGAGCAGTAGAAGAAGAAGCACCCACAGCGTGTCCGTGTCTTCTTTCCTCTAACGAGGGTTAATGTGTAATCTCAGATTAGAGCAGTAGAAGAAGAACACCCACAGCGTGTCCATGTCTTCTTTCCTCCAACGAGGTTTAATGTGTAATCTCAGATTAGAGCAGTAGAAGAAGAAGCACCCACAGCGTGTCCATGTCTTCTTTCCTCCAAGGAGGTTTAATGTGTAATCTCAGATTAGAGCAGTAGAAGAAGAACACCCACAGCGTGTCCATGTCTTCTTTTCTCTAACGAGGGTTAATGTGTAATCTCAGATTAGAGCAGTAGAAGAAGAAGCACCCACAGCGTGTCCGTGTCTTCTTTCCTCTAACGAGGGTTAATGTGTAATCTCAGATTAGAGCAGTAGAAGAAGAAGCACCCACAGCGTGTCCGTGTTTTCTTTCCTCTAACGAGGGTTAATGTGTAATCTCAGATTAGAGCAGTAGAAGAAGAACACCCACAGCGTGTCCGTGTCTTCTTTCCTCTAACGAGGGTTAATGTGTAATCTCAGATTAGAGCAGTAGAAGAAGAACACCCACAGCGTGTCTATGTCTTCTTTCCTCTAACGAGGGTTAATGTGTAATCTCAGATTAGAGCAGTAGAAGAAGAACACCCACAGCGTGTCCGTGTCTTCTTTCCTCTAACGAGGGTTAATGTGTAATCTCAGATTAGAGCAGTAGAAGAAGAAGCACCCACAGCGTGTCCGTGTCTTCTTTCCTCTAACGAGGGTTAATGTGTAATCTCAGATTAGAGCAGTAGAAGAAGAACACCCACAGCGTGTCCGTGTCTTCTTTCCTCTAACGAGGGTTAATGTGTAATCTCAGATTAGAGCAGTAGAAGAAGAACACCCACAGCGTGTCCGTGTCTTCTTTCCTCTAACGAGGGTTAATGTGTAATCTCAGATTAGAGCAGTAGAAGAAGAAGCACCCACAGCGTGTCCGTGTCTTCTTTCCTCTAACGAGGGTTAATGTGTAATCTCAGATTATTGTCATCTCCATTTTTTTCAGTTTCATTCATTTTTATTTTAAATATGCAGCAAAGTGCAGTTTGGCTTTTTGTCATTTTGTTTTTTTGTCGCCTTTTTGTCTCTTTCATCACTTCTTGACGCTTTTTCGTTGCTTTTCGTCGCCTTTTTACAGTTTTTTTGTAGTTTGTCAACTTCGTCTTTTTCGTCTCCTTTTCGTCTCCTTTTCGTTGCCTTTTTCATCGTTTATTAGTCGCCTTTTGTTGCTTTCTCAACACCTTTTCGTCACCTCTTCTTATTTTAGTCTCCTTTTCGTTGCCTTGTGTCCTTTTCCTCTTTTTTTGTTGCCTTTTCATTTTCTTTTTGTCTCCTTTTTTAAATATGCAGCGAAGTGCAGTTTATCGACATAAAGCATTACGTTATGATGCTAAGATGTAGCCTACATGCTAATGCTAATACAACTAGTGACGGCCAAACGAAGCTTCATCAGCCAGCGTCTGTATTCTCTGAGCCACTAGATGGCGCTCTAGGCCCAAGGCGTTGTAATCCAGTGTCTTCTCAAGCCTTTGTTGAACGGAGAGCGCCATCTAGTGGCCCAGGGAATACAGGCCGTGGTTCACGCAGCTTCATCAGGAGCGTTCTCCGTCCTCATATCCACCGGCCGCGGTTAGAAACACGCCGTTAACGTTGTGAAACGTTCCCCGTCTGGTTAGGATTAGGTTTTACCGCCTTTTTACAGCTTTTTTGTTGCCTCTTTGTCACCTTTTCATCACCTATTTGTCGCCTTTGTCGCCTTTGTTGTCTCCTTGTTGTCATGGTAATTGCAGACATAGGACTCTGGTTACCTTGTCCTCAGATCTCTGAAGGGTAAATCCAGACAGCAAGCTAGACTATCTGTCCAATCTGAGGACTATGGTTACCTGGTCCTCAGGTCTCTGCAGGGTAAATCCAGACAGCTAGCTAGACTATCTGTCCAATCTGAGGACTATGGTTACCTGGTCCTCAGATCTCTGCAGGGTAAATCCAGACAGCTAGCTAGACTATCTGTCCAATCTGAGGACTATGGTTACCTGGTCCTCAGATCTCTGCAGGGTAAATCCAGACAGCTAGCTAGACTATCTGTCCAATCTGAGGACTATGGTTACCTGGTCCTCAGATCTCTGCAGGGTAAATCCAGACAGCTAGCTAGACTATCTGTCCAATCTGAGGACTATGGTTACCTGGTCCTCAGATCTCTGCAGGGTAAATCCAGACAGCTAGCTAGACTATCTGTCCAATCTGAGTTTTCTGTTGACGACTAAAACTACTTCTGAACGTACACACGTTCCACCAAAACAACTTCCTTCCTGAGACTTTTTAGCAGCGGCACCGTGGCTCCGTCCGGCGCTGGACTAGCCAGACCTTCCTTCACAGCTCTGTGGAGGAAGGTCTGGCAATGCAAGAATAATAATTCAACAATTCTTTCCGCCAGGTGAGAGACATCTTCAATGAAATATCTCTTACTCTGAATCATGGGAAACTGACGTAGCATCAGTAGTAAAAAGCCGAGTCCACACATGAAAATATATGTCTTAATTTCCAAAAAAGAGGACACTCGGTCGGCCTCAAGACACAAATCCAGTGTGTAGTTCAGGCCTGTGTAATGTGTTTAATAACAACAGAGTGGAAATTGTAATTTCCCCTTGTGGGACTCATAAAGGACACCTTAATCTTTATCGGCTGCACTTCCTGTCTGTTTTCTGTCAGACCTGTCGGACGCCATCGTGCACTCGATGCAGCGGAGCCGCCGCCTTCTCTTCGTGCTGAGCCCAGACTTCCTGACAGAGAAGAGCTTCAGCCTCCTGGAGTGTCGCCTGGGTCTGTACCTCCAGCACGGCCACCGGGCCTCCATCGTGGGCGTCGTCTACCGCTCCATCAGTAAGCTTCCCTGCGTGGAGGTGGCTCAGCTTCGGCTGGCCGCCACCGCCACCGTGACGTGGCGAGGGAGTCGGTCTGAGCCACGGCGGTCCCGCTTCTGGCTGAGGCTGAGGCTGGCGCTCCCTGTCCGGCCGCTTGCTCTGGGCCGGCGGTTGATTGATAGCACATCGTCTCACTCGGACCTGGCGGCTCTGGCGCTGCACAGGGCGCAGCGGATCCAGATAGACCGAGCCAATCAGAGCCGCAGAAACAAGCAGGCGCCGCCCAGAGGGAGGGGCAGGGTGCGGAGGGAGCGGTGGTCACAGCACCGCACCAGCTGCTCGGGGTGCGCTGGGTTTCCTGGAGGACGTGTTGAGGACAGGGGGGTGGGGCTAACAGTGGAGACACAGATGCAGCAGGTGTCCCAGGACAAGATGGAGATTGGGTCGGACCCGACCCAATCTCCAATCAGAGCCAGAACAGAGACAGAAACAGAGCCAGACTCCAAACAGGACCCTCACTCAACTCCTAGCTCCGCCCCCGCAACTGGCCCGGCCTCAGACCCGGCCTCGATCCCGGCCCCTGACTCCACCCCTGACTCCGCCCCCACCACCTGCCAGCCAGACGATGCCGACGGCAGATGATTGGTTCCGGGACTTCTGAGTTTTCCTTAAATTAAAATAACCCCAGCCAATTTAATTTAAATCATAGTTCGTCCCTCCAGGATTCGCGATGTCGCGATCGCGCCACGCAAATTCAACCAATCACGAGGACTTTGCCCAGTGACCCCCCCAATGCCAGACTCTGTATCATGTGACGCTGAGAGCCAATGACCAAGCAGGAGTGAGAACAGGTTGACGTCACACGTACGTCGCCAAATCCATTTCCTTGTTTCTGAAATGAAGACGAGACGCGTATGACTCCAATATCTCACATTCACCAACAAAACGTACAGCGAAACACCGAAAACACGTCGGCCCGTCCCGCCGACCTGCAACATTTCAACATCAATGTACGCTGTTACGATTTTTCACTCAAGGTCACAATGAAAACTCAGCCTAGAGTAATTATAATCTCCTCAAAACAGGTTTCCTTTTCATATTTAAGAATATTTTTTTGCAACTTTCTCTGTCTTCTGCAACTTCATTGCAACAAACATACAAAAAACATCGCAACTCCCGCAACATCAGGCATTTCGGGCCGCAACAACCTCAAAAAACGGGAAATCCTGGAGGGGCCGCATGGTGTCAGATCTAAGTTATCTCAGGACATCTTCCCCCAAGAGCATGCATGTAGAGACAATGGCGAGGAAATATGTCCTCCTAACAGGGTTGGACAGAACCAGAGAGAGAGACTGTCGTGGTTTAGGGTTTTGTTTTGGGTTGTTCCCCTCTTTTTGGTCCCGTCTTGTCTCCTTGTGTTTGTGTCTCAGTTACTCCCCGGTCTCCCCGGTAACTGTCTGTTTGTTCTGCGTCCTGTTTTATTTTGATAGTACGGTTTCCTGTCTAGTCTTGCCTAGCTCTACTTCCTGTCTGTCTGGTTTTCCCGCCCCGCCCCGATTAGATTCACCTGTTCCCCGTTACCCCGTTACCTCTTGTATTTAACCCCTGTGTTCCCTTTGTCCCTAGTCGGATCCTTTTATCTTTTTTGGTGTATCCTGTGAGTTTGCGGTCCTGCGGTGTGTCCTGTGTCCCGGCCTGTTTTCCCTGTTGAATTCCCCCCCGTGAGTCTTTGCTTCCCTGTATGTCCGTTTTTCCCAAGTTTTCCAACCCTTGTGCTCCGGTTTTTGATTTTTTCCCGGTTCCCTGATTTTTCGTCATATACCTCCACTGCCTGCCTGCTAGTCCTTCGGGTCCTCCTTCGTCTTCCGCACCAGAGAGGACACTAAAACCCAGCTGAGTCTCTGACGCAGACGTTTTACACTCAAATCATCAATCACTTCTGTACTTAGATTTGCTATTTTGCATGCACGGTGTGTTCTAGTGTGGCCAAATGCAGCACTACGGGTACCCGGATGGATCGGGTGACGCTGCTCGCACTCAACAGCCCCCGCGCTACGAGGCGGGAGCTACGGGACCACCAACGTACAGAGGCTGGAATAACTGTACACCCCTGGGCTAAAGTTAGAATAGAGAAACATCTTTTGGAAATTAATCTTAATACCTTAATTAAAAAATATTAGATTAATGAATAAATGTTCTTCCTTAAAATGCAGGGGGCAAAAAGTATACCCCCCCTATGTTACAATACAGGGGGCATAAGTATACACCCCCTATGTTAAAATACAGGGGGCATAAGTATACACCCCCCTATGTTAAAATACAGGGGCATAAGTATACACCCCCTATGTTAAAATACAGGGGCATAAGTATACACCCCCTATGTTAAAATACAGGGGCATAAGTATACACCCCTATGTTAAAATACAGGGGCATAAGTATACACCCCCTATGTTAAAATACAGGGGCATAAGTATACACCCCCCTATGTTAAAATACAGGGGCATAAGTATACACCCCCCTATGTTATAATACAGGGGCATAAGTATACACCCCCCTATGTTAAAATACAGGGGCATAAGTATACACCCCCTATGTTAAAATACAGGGGCATAAGTATACCCCCTATGTTATAATACAGGGGCATAAGTATACACCCCTATGTTAAAATACAGGGGCATAAGTATACACCCCTATGTTAAAATACAGGGGCATAAGTATACACCCCTATGTTAAAATACAGGGGCATAAGTATACACCCCTATGTTAAAATACAGGGGACATAAGTATACACCCCCTATGTTAAAATACAGGGGGCATAAGTATACACCCCCTATGTTAAAATACAGGGGACATAAGTATACACCCCCCTATGTTAAAATACAGGGGCATAAGTATACCCCCTCTATGTTAAATTCCCATGGAGGCAGGCAGGTTTTTATTATTAAAGACCAGTTATTTCATGGATCAGGATACTATGCATCCTGATAAAGTCCCCTTGGCCTTTGAAATTACCCCCCCCCCCCATCATAACATACCCTTCACCATACATAGAGATTGGCATGATGTTATTCCAGTTAGCTTAATAGCTGGTTTGATTTGCATTGAGAGATGATTTTAGCAAGTTCCCCATGCCGATCTCGGTATGGTTATATTATATTTTATCTTATATATGTATTTACTTATACTTATATACTTTTTATTACAGTTTGATTTGGTCCCAACCTGAGGCCGATTAATGTGATGAAATACACATGAACATGTGTATTGTTTGCTCGTTCTCAGCTTACTAATAAAAATACATTTAGAAGTTGTAACAGAGTATTTCTACACTGTTGTATTATTACTTTTACTAACATGGGAGTTCTTCCTCCACATTTGGTAACAAGAATAGAAACAGTTGATATTTCTTGAACGTGCCCCTTAAACCGGCTCAATTTGAATCTGTCTGTCCCCGATGTGAGTTGTAAGTAGCCTCCGAGATGCTAACGAGAGACTTCTGTAACGTCTGAAATAGCCTCCGAGATGCTAACGAGAGACTTCTGTAACGTCTGAAATAGCCTCCGAGATGCTAACGAGAGACTTCTGTAACGTCTGAAATAGCCTCCGAGATGCTAACGAGAGACTTCTGTAACGTCTGAAATAGCCTCCGAGATGCTAACGAGAGACTTCTGTAACGTCTGAAATAGCCTCCGAGATGCTAACGAGAGACTTCTGAAGTAGCCTCCGAGATGCTAACGAGGGACTTCTGTAACGTCTGAAGTAGCCTCCGAGATGCTAACGAGAGACTTCTGAAGTAGCCTCCGAGATGCTAACGAGAGACTTCTGAAGTAGCCTCCGAGATGCTAACGAGAGACTTCTGTAACGTCTGAAGTAGCCTCCGAGATGCTAACGAGAGACTTCTGTAACGTCTGAAGTAGCCTCCGAGATGCTAACGAGAGACTTCTGTAACGTCTGAAGTAGCCTCCGAGATGCTAACGAGAGACTTCTGTAGCGTCTGAAGTAGCCTCCGAGATGCTAACCAGAGACTTCTGTAACGTCTGAAGTAGCCTCCGAGATGCTAACGAGAGACTTCTGTAACGTCTGAAGTAGCCGCCGAGATGCTAACCAGAGACTTCTGTAGCGTCTGAAGTAGCCTCCGAGATGCTAACGAGAGACTTCTGTAATATCAACACAGTAAAAATGGACCTAATTAACGAAGTTGGTTCACTGCTAGCTTAGCTACAAGTTAGCATCAAACACAACAAAGGCTGTCAGTTGAATGGTGTTTTGAGCTAACGTTAGCATAGATAGCTACAATGTTTCTGAAGTGATTTCCATTTTCTGTTATTGTTTGTAATGTTAAACTTTATTATTTCATGGATTTCACAAATTTCAGTATGACAGTTATGTCGTAAATCGTTTAAATCTGAGCATGCGCGACTCATATCTGCACTCGCGTCCCATTGGGCGGTGACAGAATCAACACAAATTACCTGGAAAACTTCATGTTACTGGATTCACTGGATCTTTAAAATGGTATTTTGACTGGTAGAAAGTTCTGGGTGGGTGATAAGCTATCAGATGTGACCCTCATTCATTAAAGAAAGTTATTTAGAGGCAGAAACAAATGTTCAAACACAAGCTGGGAGCTACGATCACTTTTAGGCAAGTGAAATGTGCATTTTATGGATGTATTTCTTCTTAAAGAATGGATTTAAACTGGTTAATTTCTTGTGGGCTATAATCTGTCAGATATTGAAATCCAGTATGTTTGAGGCAGAAACAACCTTTCAGTGTAAAGGTAGGGGCTGGGATCACTTTTTGGCAGAATACCGGAGACGCATGCCCCCCCCCCCCTCCAGGTGACGGATGGACAGGTGCTGCTGTCGGTTCACTTTCCTTCTTCAGTTGTCTGATGGAAAGTTGGAGATGTTTCCAATCAGCAGAAATCAGCTGGGAGAGCGAAGCAACTTACAAACTGTGAGTAAAAACACTTTAATTAATGTTCATTTTATGAATATTATGTCTGAACTTTTAGCTTCAGTCTTCATCTCAGACTCAAGCTTCTTTTAGGTTAAATCCATCAGAACAGCTGATTCCTCTGCAGACAGTGAAAATACAGTTATGATAAGAAAGTGGAGCAACAAGTTATTGTTATCTGCAATCACCGTTACCACTTGTTCTTCAGCTGCAAGATGTACATTTCTCTGGAGAACTACAGACAGCAAACTGACCAACGTCCTGGTCTGCAGAAAGCTCGGCCGGCGAGTCAGAAGTCCCCACAAAGACTAAAACACTCAGAGGTCCCCACAAAGACTAAATCACTTCGAGGTCCCCACAAAGACTACAACACTCAGAGGTCCCCACAAAGACTACAACACTCAGAGGTCCCCACAAAGACTACAACACTCAAAGGTCCCCACAAAGACTACAACACTCAGACGTCCCCACAAAGATTACAACACTCAGAGGTCCCCACAAAGACTAAAACACTCAGAGGTCCCCACAAAGACTAAACCACTCAGGTGTCCCCACAAAGACTAAAACACTCAGAGGTCCCCACAAAGACTAAAACACTCAGAGGTCCCCACAAAGACTAAAACACTCAGAGGTCCCCACAAATACTAAAAAAAAAGGTCCCAACAAACCAGGGAAGACGGTAACAACAAAAACACACTTGGGTCAAACATTTTAGGGATTCAACTCTTCTTCTCTATCTCTATCTATAATGTGATGTTTTCAGATGAAAATCAGATTTTTGGGAGATTTCAGAGTTTTTGGACATCGGGGCAGAACAGAGTTACTCTGAAAATATTTTGCCATCAAAGTAAAATAATGTTGCTGTCATCTGTTTTGTTGCTCTGAACCAAAATCATTAAAATAATGACTATTTTAAGTTGTTTTTTCTACATAAGGGCGGAGAGTCACTCTGAAGTATTTTGCCAACAAATTAACCCTCTTCCACCTTCACCACCACAGACACCTCGCCCCTCCAACATCACCCACTTTCCCAGACCTGGACCCTGGTTCTTACCTTTGGTCTCATCCAGGTGACTTGAAGCCCAGAGTCTCGGACTCGGAGGGGAAACCCGTGTACTCGGGTCCCCACAAAGACTAAACCACTCAGGGGTCCCCACAAAGACTAAACCACTCAGAGGTCCCCACAAACCAGGGGAGACAATACTTCAGGTAGGAGAGGGGGAGGAGTTTCATCTCTTCTGCAACATCTTGTTTTTTGATGTTTTGTGTGTATAATATCTATAATGTGATGTTTCCAGATGTCTGGAGATGTTACACTAATTTCAGGAGATACAACATGTAGGGAGTCACTCACTATTCAGTTACATGGCACGCCTTCTTTTTCTGAACATATGAATATTACAGTTATGAACAGAAACAAGTCTGGGTTCAGCTACCGAAGAGTTTTACAGACTTGTGGAAAGACTACTTTACATTTAGTGTCCTTAAGTCTCTTTAAACTTCATGTTGTCTTCATGTTGTCTTCATGTTGTCTTCATGTTGTCTCTTCATGTTGTCCTCGTGTTGTCCTCATGTTGTCCTCATGTTGTCCTCATGTTGTCCTCATGTTGTCCTCATGTTGTCCTATATCAATGTTCTTTATAATTCCCCAAAATAACATGATTGATTCCACCAACGCTCTTTGCCAAGTACAAATCTCTACTTTCATTAATTTTGTGGCGTCTTATTCAATTTTATAACATTTGAAACCAAATTGAAGTGTTTTTGAAATAGTATTGAGAGTAAAAGTTGACATATTCCAGTCTGTGATTATCATCAACATCCATTCCTTTAATTTTAGTCTCAATAATTCCTAATTTCTGCTTTTCTAACTCAAACATTAGGTATATTTTACTATAAATGAGCTTTATTGACCATAAATTCCAGAAATAATGTAAAACTAAAGTTAATAAGTTAGTTTTACGTAGTGTTAAACGTCAAAAAAGTGAAAAACATTGAAAAAAGCGTCAAAAGTGTTTAAAAAAGGGACAAAAACGTAAGTAAAGTTAAAAATAAATTTATAAAAAGTATCAACAAAATTGTTAATTTTCAATTTTGACAGGAAGACAACACGAGGGTTAAAAGGATTTTAAAAGTCTGTAATATTCTGTGTTCAACAGTTTGATAAGATCCTCAGCTGTAAAAAAAAAAAGGTCATGAAAAGTTTTTGTAAATCCAACTTCTCTCATATCTTCTAAGAAATAAAAGATGTTCTGGCTCCCATCCAAAAGGGTTCTGGATCAGAACTGAACTAAGTCTTTGGGATGAGAGGCGGGATCCCTTTAAGAAGTTTTAAGTCCAGTTCCTTTGCTTTTCACAGAGAACTTCCTGGGAAATCCATAATCAAAGATGTCTCCACATTGAGCCGTAGCGGTGTTAAAAGAAGTCCTCAGATCTTTCACTCGTGCAAACGCAACAATACTTCACAGCAACAACACTGGAACAATTTAATCATCTCACATTCATAACCGTACTAGAGCAACAGCACAAACGCATCAGCCCCAAAACACCCTGAAAGCACCGGCAGAGTAGAATCTAACAAGCCCCGCTGATGCAATGTCTGTGGGGAGAGAAATAGGGAAATACACATGTGTGTGGATATATGTATGTATGTGTGTACATATACGTGTGTGCCTGTATGTAGTGGTGTTAAGGTTGTTAGAGGTGTTAAGGTTGTTAGGGTTGGGGGGTTAGGGCTGTTAAGGTTAAGGATTACTGCTAGGGGTGTTCAAGTTAGCGGTGTTAGGGGTGTTAAGGGTGTTAGGGTTGGGGTGTTAGGGGTGTTAGGGTTGTTAGTGTTAGGAGGGTTAGGGGGGTTAGTGTTAGGGGTGTTAACAATGTTAGGGGGGTTAGGGTTAGGGGGTTAGGGTTAGGGGGGTTAGGGTTAGGGGTGTTAGGCTTAGGGGGGTTAGGGTTAACACAAACAGAATCACCTTCTACTTTAACAACAGGAGCTGACCATGATGGAGTGAATCCTAAATCCATATTTAACCCGTGTGTTGTCCTCCGGGGTCCCAGAGACCGGTCCTGTATTCAGTCGTATTTCTCTGCTATCGTGGCCTCGGCCTCCGGGGACCCAGAGACCCGTCCTCCACTCAAACCTGTTAAATAAGCTAAACAAGTCCCCGAGACCCGAAGGACAAAACAAGGGTTAAGAAGTCAAATGTAGCTCTGCTGACAAAGTGGGACAGGACTGAAGGTGGTCTGTATTACTGTATTATAGCATATATTGATATTCTGTGTTGCTGTTTATGATGTAGGCTTCTAAATGATATCTGATACTAAGTTAAACTATGTTTTATTGCTCCACTGTTCTATACTCTATATACTGATATACTGTATTAATGGAAGAGTTCTCAGGGCAGTAAAATGTCCCCTGTGTGATTTAATACTTGATATGAGATTATTGTGATGCGTTCAGGTCAAGACTGTAACTGAATCCAGTTTCTCTCCCCTCCCCCCCACTTCTTCTCTCTCACTGGTGTACTTCCTGCTCTTTGTTAGGCAGCAGTTTTTTCCTTTCACTTTGTCTTGTTGTGACGCAGATGTTTCCTCCACGTTAAACATCTGGTAAGTTCCACTTTTCAGCTGATTTTTGATCTTTCATTAAAGTGTAAAATGTGTTTTGTAGGAGAAGAGTTGAGCTTGGTTAGGGTTAACTGTAACAGTGATTAATCCTAACAGCTGTGTGTGACACCCCCGTGTTCAGGATCACCAGCTGCTCTAACAACAGGAGCTAACCAATGCTAACCATGCTAACCATAATGGAGCTGTTTCCAAATCAATATCTGAGAAATCAAATGTAGCTCTGCTGACAAAGTGAGTGTGAGGACTAGAAATGTCTCGTCAAACTTTACTGAAACTCACCTATTATTTATATTCAAAACACACAACTCATGAAGGAATCTGAAGTCTCTAGTGTTTATTCTGTACTGCAGTTAAAGTACTAATACACACTGTCAAAGCCTACTGCGTTAGTACAAGTTAAAGGCCTACTGAGTTAAAAGTACACAAGTATTATGAGCTAAATGTCTTTAGGCCTCAGGGTCTTTGACAGGCCTTAGGGTCTTTGATGGGCCTTAGGGTCTGTGACAGGCCTTAGGGTCTTTGTACGGGCCTTAGGGTCTTTGACAGGCCTTAGGGTCTTTGTACGGGCCTTAGGGTCTTTGACAGGCCTTAGGGTCTTTGTACGGGCCTTAGGGTCTTTGACAGGCCTTAGGGTCTTTGACAGGCCTTAGGGTCTTTGACGGGCCTTAGTGTCTGTGACAGGCCTTAGGGTCTTTGACAGGCCTTAGGGTCTTTGACAGGCCTTAGGGTCTTTGACAGGGTTAGGGTCTTTGACACGCCTTAGGGCCTTTGACAGGCCTTAGGGTCTTTGACGGGCCTTAGGGTCTTTGACGGGCCTTAGGGTCTTTGACGGGCCTTAGGGTCTTTGACAGGCCGTATCAGATACAGTCATTAGTTCTTCTTCCATTTCCTCTAAGCCCTAGACATTATGTAACAGCTTCTTGTTTTACAGTCACGGTAACAGGAAACATCACAAGGACGCCACTTGGCGAGTGAGCAGCAGAGCTGATGTTGCTGATCTTTAGCTCATTAGATGGTCAGTTAGCTCCATCTAGTGGACAGATAGTAGACCTCCATCATCTGATGGGGGAGCTTAACCCTTGTGTTGTCCTCCCAGATAAAGAAACTGACACTTTTTCCAACACCACCCCCATCTTCCAACTACTGAGACCGACTTGGTTTGTGTGTCTGAAGGAAAGATCAGCTGACTCACTGTTTTCTACAGTATCTGGGACATGTTAGAGAGGAATGAGAGACTAATGTGTCCTGTGATGAAAAGGTTGTCATAGTAACAGAGGTGATGTCTCCCAGCAGGTGTGGACTCTGCTATGAGTCAGTGTGAGGACAGAGAGGAGGAGCCCCTCCCTCTAAAACCACTCTGTGGGGGGACCATGACAGCCAGACCAAAGCTCAGAGGTGAGATGATGATGGACTCTTCTCCATGTTAGAGCTCAGCACTCACATCACTCCTCCATCAGGATTCACTCTCAATATCTACGTCTAGAATATTAAATACTAACGTGATGAGTCAACAAAGAGACGACTGATGAAAGATACAGAACTTAAGCTCTTTAGCGTTTGACCCTCCTGTTGTCCTCGGGTCAGATCTGATCCACATTTAAAGAAGTTTCTATATCAGAAATTTGGGTTTCTTTCAACCAACAAAATAACATGGATGGTTCTCTACAACGCTCTTCACAACTTAAATAAAGGATCAGTTCTCTACTTTCTTTAAATTTGGGAGTTTTATTCAATTTCATAGCATGTAAAGAAAAAGTAGATAATAGAACGTTGAAAAAGTGACAAAAACTTATAACTAAACTAATAATATTAAAGAATGTCAGGAAAAGTGAGAAAAGCTTTAAAAAAAAATGTCAGAGTTAAAACAGCTGAACAATATTCACAGAAACTTAAAAACCCAGAAAACCTAAAAGTTTAAATTAATGATCAGTTCACTACTTTCTTTACATTTTATTCAATTTCAAAGCATCAAAAGCTTAAAAAAATGTCAAAACAAATGTCAGAAACTTAAAAAAGACGTTAAAAAGACGACCAAAACATCAGAGCATTTTGATCCAGAAAACCTAAAAGCTGCATCCTGGTCGACGGGGAAGACAACACGAGGGTTAACTCCAGATTTCTTTGGTCCCCCAAATCCTGTCTTTTTGGGAGCCAGTTAGTTTATTTGACTCTTTTACTGTTATTATTTTGTCAGTTTAGTATGTTGGAACTTGTTATTTTAACACCAACCTTCCACAGATGTTATTAGCCACCTGATGTAATCTATATATAATATATATAATTATCTTGTATTTTCACATAAATGTTCATCAATATGCTCTGTCCCTATTCTAAATTAATGAATCTCAAATCTCAGATTACATTTTGGTGAATAGTACCTCATTCACGGTCTTTGTTTGTATCAGGATGCAGCAGCAGAAACCTGGACCTGGACCCAGCTGTGTGTCCATGAAGAGTGACTGGTCTATGGGTTGTCCTATTGACTTTAAAGATGGACAAGCTGCTGATGGAAGGTAAGAATTTAAAAGTGAACTTTGTTATTACCTGACTCTCCTGAGAAGAAGAATCCAGACTTGGTCCAGAGCTCCGAAGTCTGTTGTAGGACTCAACGATATAATGTGTCAGCAGTGACATCACAGTGTACACCTCCTGTATGAATTAATTAATAAAATCAACTTCTTACTTTGTTAGTCAACAAAGAGTCAACGACTGAGATGAGACGGCATCTTTCATCAGATTACATTTTGATTACAGTTACTGATCCACGGTCTTTGTTTGTATCAGGATGCAGCAGCAGAAACCTGGACCTGGACCCAGCTGTTTAATAATAAAATAAAATAATTAAAGTATCTGGTTAAAATTATTCGTCCTTTTTTTTTAATTAGTCTGCAGCAAAGACCTGAACCAGGACCTGGACCCAGCTGTATGTCCATGAAGAGTGACTGGTCTATGGGTCTTCCTATTGCCTTTAAAGATGGACAAGCTGTTGATGAAAGGTAATAATTTATAACTGAACTTTGTTATTATCAGACTCTCTCAGAGCTTCATGGTCTAGGTTTGACATAATGTGATTTTAATCTGATGCTCAGTGATACCAGGACCAGAACCACCAGACAGGTTAGCACCACCAAAGACAATTGTGATTAGTTTAAAGAAATGCCAATAAACCAGCACACGTTTTTCTCCCATCCCAGAATGTGGTGTGGACTAGTCAGACCTTCCTCTGTAGCCCTGCAGAGGGAGGTCTGGCAATGTGAGACTACTGGGTAGTCATCCAGGCAGAAGGGCTTTGGTCTCACTGCAGACAGGACAGGGACAATGGTGGTCTTCAGGGATGTACTGGGACAATAATTCGTCCCGGGACTTTGGGACGGAGCGGCCTTTCATGAGAGCATGTGGAGAGCACACGTAGAACCTTTTTAGAAGTAATTTTAATAATAGTAATAATAACTCTACAAAAAGAGACCAGAACAAGCCAACGCTACGTTATACAGCCCTGCACACTGGACTTGTACCTTCCACTGTATCTGTGCTGGTTCCTCCTGCTCCATACTCCTCCTGCCTGTCCTCCTCATCTTCGTTATTTTCATCCTCATCACCACCATGACTGGACTTAACTAATAACAATAGTAATAATAAAACACTTAAATATGTTTCATACTGTATTTACATACAAAATAAAAGACTTTTAAAGTTGTTATAGACTAGAATTATCGGCATATAGTAATGAGTTTAGTACGTCATTGTTATAATAACATAATAAATGCATATTTTTTCTGAAACCGGATATTGAAATCTCCCGAACCTCCGATGGCCAGTCCGCCCTTGGTGGCCTTCTTGAATCATGGGGGGACTACAGACTGGAGCAGTGAGAGGTTGAAAATGTTAATGAAGACATCTTCCAGTTGATCTGCAGACACCTTAAGAGCTTGGCCATCAGGTCCAGATTACCTGAGCCTTGCAGGTTTCCTGTTGTAGTCTGTGATGGTTCTTAGTCCAGACCACAGCTCTGGTGTTGGAGCCTTTGTAGTTACAGTCCACATTATTCCCGTATTGTCTCTTTGCACTTAGTCTCGATTTGCCAGACCACAGCTCTGATGACGGTAGCCAAACGATACCCAATCCTAGTCCTGAACCACGTAATACTCCTCAAGAGCCCCAGTTGCCATTGTGTCATCATCAGGACTGTGCACAGATCATTAAATGTTCTTAAACTTGATGTTTTCTCTACAGAGTTCACCAGGAGAGCTCAGAGGGCCTCGGTGGTCAGTCTGACCTGCAGCAGCAAACAGACCTGGACTCCATATTTATGGTGTGTACATATTAAAAGAATATTTTCATTATTATCTACAGATTAAATGATGAACTACCATTCAGATCCCAATAGTCTCCATGCTGCTCTTTTCAAACCAGCAGGCCTTCAGACTGAGAGATGAATCACATGTTGAGTTCTTTAAACTAAATGTTGACTTTATCATTCTGGTCCAGCTGCTGGAGGAGAACATCGTCACTTTTGTAAAGAATGAGCTGAAGAAGTTTCAGAAGGTTCTATGTCCAGATTACCCAGAATGCTTAGAGAGTCAGAGGGAGGATGAGGAGGTTTTGGAGGGTGAGGATGAAGAGCAGAGGAGGAGGAGCAGAGAAGCATTTCTGAAGATCACACTGCACTTCCTGAGGAGAATGAAGCAGGAGGAGCTGGCTGACCGTCTGCAGAGCAGTAAGAGGATTTTAACACATTTAAAAATGGGACATTTACTAATATCTGAAAAGATGCATTAAAATATATACTTATTATTTGAATGTTAAAATATGTTCTTTGACTTATTGAATTTTCTTGTGTGTTCATTCAGGAAGTCATTCTGGAGTTTGTCAGCGTAAACTCAAGACTAACCAGAAGATAAAGTTCCAGTGTGTGTTTGAGGGGATTGCTAAAGCAGGAAACCCAACCGTTCTGTATCAGATGTTCACAGAGATCTTCATCATGGAGGGAGGGGCTGCAGGGGTCAATGAAGAACATGAGGTCAGACAGATTGAAACAGCATCCAGGAAACCAGACAGACCAGAAACAATAATCAGATGTGAAGACATCTTTAAAGCCCCACCTGGAAGAGATGAACCAATCAGAACCGTGATGACAAAGGGAGTGGCTGGCATCGGGAAAACAGTCTTAACACAGAAGTTCACTCTGGACTGGGCTGAAGGCAAAGCCAACCAGGACATCCAGTTCATATTCCCATTCACCTTCAGAGAGCTGAATGTGCTGAAAGAGAGAAAGTTCAGCTTGGTAGAACTTGTTGATCACTTCTTTAGTGAAACCAAAGAAGCAGGAATCAGCAGGTTTGAAGAGGTCCAGGTTGTCTTCATCTTTGACGGTCTGGATGAGTGTCGACTTCCTCTGGACTTCCTCAAAACTGAGATCCTGACTGATGTTACAGAGTCCACCTCAGTGGGTGTGCTGCTGACAAACCTCATCAGGGGGAATCTGCTTCCCTCTGCTCGCCTCTGGATAACCACACGACCTGCAGCAGCCAATCAGATCCCTGCTGAGTATGTTGACATGGTGACAGAGGTCAGAGGATTCACTGACCCACAGAAGGAGGATTATTTCAGTAAGAGATTCAGAGATGAAAAGCAGGCCAACAGAATCATCTCCCACATCAAGACATCACGAAGCCTCCACATCATGTGCCACATCCCAGTCTTCTGCTGGATCACTGCTACAGTTCTGGAGAAGGTGTTGAAGACCAGAGAGGGAGGACAGCTGCCCAAGACCCTGACTGCGATGTACATCCACTTCCTGGTGGTTCAGTCCAAACTGAACAATAAATATCATGGGAAATCTGAGATAGATCAACACTGGAGTCCAGAGACCAGGAACACGATTGAGTCCCTGGGAAAACTTGCTTTTGAGCAGCTGCAGAAAGGCAACCTGATCTTCTATGAATCAGACCTGACAGAGTGTGGCATCGATATCAGAGCAGCATCAGTGTACTCAGGAGTGTTCACACAGATCTTTAAAGAGGAGAGTGGACTGTACCAGGACAAGGTGTTCTGCTTCGTCCATCTGAGTGTTCAGGAGTTCCTGGCTGCTCTTCATGTCCATCTGACCTTCACCAACTCTGGAGTCAACCTGCTGGCAGAAGAACAAACAACCTCCTGGCTGCCTAAAGTCTTCAGAGTCAAACCTAAATTAAACCATCTCCATCAGAGTGCTGTGGACAAAGCTTTACAGAGTCCAAATGGACACCTGGACTTGTTCCTCCGCTTCCTCCTGGGTATTTCACTCCAGACCAATCAGAAACACCTACAAGGTCTGATGACCTATGCTGGAAGTAGCTCACAGACCAATCAGGAAACAGTTGAGTACATCAAGACGAAGATCAGTGAGAATCTGTCTGCAGAGAGAAGCATCAATCTGTTCCACTGTCTGAATGAACTGAATGATGGTTCTCTAGTGGAGGAGATCCAACAGTCCCTGAGTTCAGGAAGTCTCTCCACAGATAAACTGTCTCCTGCTCAGTGGTCAGCTCTGGTCTTCATCTTACTGTCATCAGAAGAAGATCTGGACGTGTTTGACCTGAAGAAATACTCTGCTTCAGAGGAGGCTCTTCTGAGGCTGCTGCCAGTGGTCAAAGCCTCCAACAAAGCTCTGTACGTGCACACACAACTATTCAGATTAAATGCAGTTTTGCTTTAATTATAATTTGTTTTTGTTTGCTTGAAGCTGTGTTCTTATGCATTGCTGATTCCTTTTCAGGCTGAGTGACTGTAACCTGTCAGAGAGAAGCTGTGAAGCTCTGTCCTCAGTTCTCAGCTCCCAGTCCTCTAGTCTGAGAGAGCTGGACCTGAGTAACAACAACCTGCAGGATTCAGGAGTGAAGCTGGTGTCTCCTGGACTGGAGAATCCACACTGCAGACTGGAAACTCTCAGGTTGGTTTTCAGTTAAGACCTGAGTAACTTTAAATTTAAAGCAACATTCTGTATCATTCATGTTTTTTTTTATTTGTGCCCCTACACAGTAATTTACTTTTACACTGTTTCTAATCTAAATCTAGCGGGTCAAAACTCTGCTTAATAGTCCCACAACAAGAAGGCCAGCTGGCTGTCCTGCCCTTTGTTATTTTGTGAAACTCTCTGCAACGACTAAAAGCCAGTCAGAGTTGTCTGGCGGCAGCTCGGCTGAGGAAGGCTTAAGCCGATGTGACGGTCCCCTTTGTGACAGTCTCATTACGTTGTGTATGTGGATCTGCATCTACATATGGGGAAACCAGACCGAATCAGGATAGACATGTCCACATCACAGACAGAGACATAGAAGCCCACAGCAGTTATCTGGAGTTCTGCTCTTTTTTAAACTGTGATCGTATAGTGGAAATTGTTATTTTTCACAAAAGTATGACAATACATGTCTCACAATACCTTGTCTCTCTCACAGTAAGGTGTACAAAAAAATAAAAACTCAGCTTCTAAGGCCATTCTGCTGTATAAAAATACAGTATATTAAATAGTATAATGTCACAATACAAAATAAGCTACATTTAGCATTCAGCTCTGAGCCTAAAATTAGTGATTCACTAATTGTGCTGGGTTTTTACAGGCAGCTTCAACAACAGCAGAACGGAGCAATCAATCAATTTATTTGTGCTTTACAATGTAATAACTGCAAAACAATTACAAACATGGTTTATTTCTCTCTCTCTCTCTCTCTTTAATGGATAATGACATTTTCAAGTAGCTACACAACATTAGTTCTTGTTGTTTACAGCTGGACTGTAAAGCCCCGCCCATTTCTAGCACTCAAAGTAATTGTTAAGTATTGCTCCCGGGAGGTGGCCCAAGTTGTACCTGAATTGTCATGACCAACTGTGTGTGTGTGTGTGTGTGTGTGTGTGTGTGTGTGTGTGTGTGTGTGTGTGTGTGTGTGTGTGTGTGTGTAGTGTCTCAGGCTGTATGATATCAGAGGAAGGCTGTACTTCTCTGGCCTCAGCTCTGAGCTCCAACCCCTCCCATCTGAGAGAGCTGGACCTGAGCTACAATCATCCAGGAGACTCAGGAGTGAAGCGGCTTTCTGCTTTACTGGAGGATCCAGACTGCAGACTGGACACTCTCAGGTATGGACGGACCAAGACTTCATTTTATTTATTTATTGTCACTAACTGAGAAAATCTGGTTAATGTTCAATGGAGGATCTAAGTGAAGGTGTATTACAGGGCTTTTCAATCTTATAACAAAAATACAAATATGTATTCAAAGTCAGAGGTCTGGAAAGTACGGTGGCCCTGAAGTGCAAAATACGACAGCAAATAGCAAAACACAACATCATTATATTCATGTTTTCAAAAAAGGTGCTTTTCTGTGTTTTTCACCTCTCCTTCCTGTTAAAAGACAGACAGTTTGTCTGTCCAATCAGGAGGGTCCGTCCTCTGCTAGATAGACCTACCTTTCAGGTAGAAGTTAATGCCGTTGTGTTTAATGATTTGTTGAAGTGTTTTCCTATTTGCTGTTGTGATTTGCACTTCAGGGCCACCGTAGTGATTCAATTGGCATTAACAAAAACAGTTACATTTTACGAAGGTAAGTTACCTTTAAAATCAAATCAAACTCTTTTCTTTCTCTCACAGGAACACACCAGAGTTAACCAATGCCTCAGACCACTTTAGCGTATCAAATTAAAAAAGAATAATAATAATTGTGTGTACATCCACCTTGTGGCAGGTGCAGGACAAATGAAAAATACTGAAGTAAAAAGAAGATTTAATCAACTTTAATCAACCACTTTTATGCTACATACATTCAAGCTGAGTTCTCATTTTTCTAGTCTACTTTTGTAGCGAGCAGTGGTGTTTATTGGATCTTCACTCAAAGTTCAAATTACTTCAACTTTACCTAGTTGCTGCTGACCTTTGATACGCACAACCAATGAGATAATGGCATGTCGTTACCTAGCAACAGGAAATAGCTTCCTTGCCCCCTTAATGACGTTTACCTGTGCTGTGCTTTGCTCTGCGTCCTACCTAGCGGTGCGCAGAGAGCAAATTGCGTATCATGTGTAGGCGGCTTAAGTGTAACCACACCGTGACAGCTTCAGCAGCATTGCCCTGACTTTGACTTGAACAAGCTGCAGAGTCCACGTAGTCTCACTCCGTCTCATTTCACAATATGATGGTTAAACCTTCAATTATCCACAGCCCTGGAGTATGAAGTGGATTGTGTCTTTGTGTCTTCCTGCAGGGTGGACCATGGTGGACCACAGAGACTGAGACCTGGTCCGAGGAAGTGTGAGTGTGTTTTAAGTTTGCTCTAAGAGAACTCAGCTGTGTGTTACACTAGTTTAACCCCTTCCTGGTGCTGGAAGTATAATATGAGATGAGGTTACTTATTATGGTGAATTGGCTAAATCTCCCTTTACCAGTGAATGTTGTTATTATAGGCATAGGTAACTATAAAGAAATAATCAACAACCAATAACGCGGAGCCTCCACTGTGGAACTACTTAACTCACTATGAGCTATATCGGTATTTCAAAAGGGAAAAACATGTAATGTCTGCAACACTGCTTTAAACTCCCATATTTAATGAAAGGTTTCCACCCTGCTGGGTTAGGCCTGAAGAAGACCAGCAGAGTTTAAAGCCGAGTTTAAAGCCGAGTTTAAAGCAGAGTTTAAAGCAGAGTTTAAAGCCGAGTTTAAAGTAGAGTTTAAAGCAGAGTTTAAAGCCGAGTTTAAAGCCGAGTTTAAAGCCGAGTTTAACCCTCTGAACCCGAGAGACTCGCCCACGAGCCTAAAAAGCACCTCTGATTCATAGTTCAATCATTAACCATCCATAACACATAGAAACTCGCCGAAAATTGTGGCTAAACGCTAACGAGTTAGTGGTTACGAGTCTTTTCCTGGTCCTTCTAGCCTCTACAGGTGATTTTCTATCCAGCCTGGAACTTCTGCCTTTTTGGGGTTCGTTGAGCATTAAATCCATACCTTTACATCCAAGATTTATCCACTTTTGTCCATAATTCATCGCGTTTTCGCCAATTCTGCCGCTAGCGCCGTCCGTCCTTTGTGTACGGAAGTCAAGGACTCCATATGGGGTGCATGCCCATATATGGGGACAACCCAAAGAGTATGGAAGGCCAAAGGCTGTATGGAAGGCCAAACGGTTGTATGGAAGGCCAATAGGAGAACTGTTTTAGACACACAATTGCTTGTGTAGCATTGCTGTGGGTGTAATATCAATAAATATGACATTATTATGTTGATTATTGGCATAAGTAAATGTCATGAGGGAAAACGCCTTGACTTTCTTTGAAAAATGCATGTATTTTGTCAACTGTATAAGTTATAATGATTATTTCTTCACAATATGACTCCCAAGACATATGAGAAGTGTTTTAGAGAGTAAAATGGCTTAGGTTTTATTGATCTGTGTGTGATATCAATACATATCTGGAAGATTCATGTTCCGTTTTATTTATTTATTTGTCTTTAAGGTCCTACAACCATTTTTAACATGCAGGTGAGCTCACTGCAGCCCAAATATTCTAATAACCCAGTTTGTCCTGAAAAAAATGATGTTCATATCTTGACTGTAGACAACAGGGTTGGTGTTTTACAAGCTTTTTTATAAAATAAATCCAGACGGACAATGAACTGTAAAAATGGCCTCAGGGCTAGGAGGGTTAAAGCCGAGTTTAAAGCAGAGTTTAAAGCAGAGTTGCTGACATTACATTTTTTTTACTGACTGAAACGTCGAGCAACCCCACAGCCACAGCCCTGGTCCTCCAGTGAAGTCCTGGTCCTCCAGTGAAGTCCTGGTCCTCCAGTGAAGTCCTGGTCCTCCAGTGAAGTCCTGGTCCTCCAGTGAAGTCCTGGTCCTCCAGTGAAGTCCTGGTCCTCCCGGTCCTCGGTGAAAGCTGCGGCTGGCGTTTCCAGCTGACTGTCCCTCACGGCGGCGCTAGCTTAAACAAGTCAACAGTTAACAGTTGTCACCTTCAAAGCTAGTGAACACACAAACACAGCTAACCTGCCTGAACTTACCTTAAAACTACAGGATAACTAGTTACCAAACTGAGAGCTGCACACGACTGTTAACTGCAACAATAATACTTTACAAAAGTTTAAAGTCCATTAGTCTCCAGACCTCAGTCAGCTGGACATTAAACTTAGTTTTTCTCTCCTCTGCTGACTGCATGTTTCTCCCTCCAACGTGCTCTACATGTCCTCTCTGACTTCCTCCTTTCTTTTCTACTCCCCAACAAAGCCATCTGATTGGCTAGGAGTGGAGCTATACAGAGAATAATTAACTTAGATTACTCCACTGGAAATACATTACACTTCCCTTCAAAACAAAGGATTATGGGAAAAATGCTTATTGTATTTACCCTGTTATGAACTGAAACACCATGTATTAATGTAGTTAACTGTATAAAATACTTTATTTATATTTATTTAACAGTATTTGTGGAGGTCCCTACACTTGATTTTTAGATTTTCTTGCCTGAAGTACGAAGATATATTTTCTTCCTTTTTCTGGAAAGATGTTAGGATTTAATTAATTAATTTAAAATCCACAAACAGAACAAACTGAACACGTTGATCCAACAGAACTAATAAATACATAAATACATGAATCAACAGTCCAGCCAACAGAAAGATAACTTTGGTTCTTTATTTTTTATTCACACATAAGTTGTGTTCAAGGAACCTTCAGTTTTCTTCTCTGGATGTTTTTAATAAATAAGCGTTGAAAAACTCACAGTCCCTGAACACAACACGGCATAATTAATGTCCCAAAGATGTTTAAAGGTGAATAAAGTGAGTTGAGGTAGATTTATCTTCCAGTTCCTCCCTGATGGGAGACCTGGTATCAGATATACGACACAGACACAAACATACCATAAATCCTCATTTTCATCCATAAACTGGTATTTCTATAAGTGAACATCAGCTAATAGCAGTTTTAGAAAGCAGATGGTTCAGAGCTGCTTTGTGCTGCAGTAGAAGAAGATGGGACAGTTTTATTAGTGAGACTTTATTCAGTTGATGTTTCTAGATTTGGATCATCAGCTGTCCTCATCGGGTCAACACGAGGACAAGAAGCTGGACATTGTTGACATGTTGACTCTCATGTTCAGGAACTCTTCATGTTGGTAGAACTGGATTGTTAAACATCTCTCACAGCTGGATATCACATCAACGTTTGAAGGGTTTTCTTTCAGTTATTGTCAGTAAAGTTGTTAATAAATGATCAGATGATAACCTGCAGCTGTATTGTGTCTTGTTCTCTCCATCAGATGTCTGTGAACTGGAACTGGACACAAACACAGTAAACAGAAACCTCAAACTGTCTGACAACAACAGGAAGGTGACACGTGTGGAGGAGGATCAGTCATATCCTGATCATCCAGACAGATTTGACCGCTGGCCTCAGCTGCTGTGTAGAGATGGTCTGACTGGTCGCTGTTACTGGGAGGTCGAGAGGAGAGGAAGGGTTTATATATCAGTGAGTTACAGAGGAATCAGAAGGAAAGGAGGCAGAGACTGTGTGTTTGGATGTAATGATCATTCCTGGAGACTGTTCTGCTCTGATGAACGTTACTCTGTCAGTCACAATAACAGAAGAACAGACCTCACTTCCTGCTCTGTCTCTAACAGAGTAGCAGTGTATGTGGACGTTCCTGCTGGCTCTCTGTCCTTCTACACAGTCTCCTCTGACTCACTGATCCACCTCCACACCTTCAACACCACATTCACTCAGCCTCTCTATCCTGGGTTTGGGTTCGGGTCTGGTTCCTCAGTGTCTCTGTGTCCTCTGCAGGACTGAGAGTCTCTCCTGTGGACAGAAACACTGACTGAAGACCAGCTGCTGAAATCAAAGTTCAGTGTGTTCACCATCACACACACTCTGCACTGTGAAGCAGATCTGAGACTCAAACACAAAAACATTCATCTGATTTCATCTCTGGTTATCAACATTTGAACTGTTTGACTAAAACACTTCATGATATGTCACATCTCAAAAATAATCAACTGTTATTGGTCACTATTATGTCCTTTATATTTTAAATCATATTGTAATATATTTAAAATGTGGAAAACAAATGTTTCTATAAACAATCATCATATAGTCTAATGTTTCTAAATGCTTTTAATAAAATCTCTACGTTTCATCATTTGTTCATTTGATCATATCATGATTTCATTCATCAGTTGTCTCTCTTTACTGAGATTGATACACCCCCATAATAAAAACTATGTAACTCAGTGCAGACTACTCCAAATACCTATTATATTTCCTTTACATACATGGAGACATTTGCACCATAAATTAATGCAGAAAAGACACAAATTGTTGCAGAAAAATAAACCAGGATGCAGAAAATTGACATTGAGTCTGACAACATTATGGGATGGATCCCTACAGAGATAGACCTTTAGTTAAAGAGTAAGATCCTTTTAGTTTAACATGAAACAGAAATCACCATCACCAAACCCACCAGACTCCATGTAAATAATCACTACTTTTAGTGTGTATAGAGCAGCATATCTCCACCAGACTCCATGTAAATAATCACTACTTTTAGCGTGTATAGAGCAGCATATCTCCACCAGACTCCATGTAAATAATCACTACTTTTAGCGTGTATAGAGCAGCATATCTCCACCAGACTCCATGTAAATAATCACTACTTTTAGCGTGTATAGAGCAGCATATCTCCACCAGACTCCATGTAAATAATCACTACTTTTAGCGTGTATAGAGCAGCATATCTCCACCAGACTCCATGTAAATAATCACTACTTTTAGCGTGTATAGAGCAGCATATCTCCACCAGACTCCATGTAAATAATCACTACTTTTAGCGTGTATAGAGCAGCATATCTCCACCAGACTCCATGTAAATAATCACTACTTTTAGCGTGTATAGAGCAGCATATCTCCACCAGACTCCATGTAAATAATCACTACTTTTAGTGTGTATAGAGCAGCATATCTCCACCAGACTCCATGTAAATAATCACTACTTTTAGCGTGTATAGAGCAGCATATCTCCACCAGACTCCATGTTAATAATCACTACTTTTAGCGTGTATAGAGCAGCATATCTCCACCAGACTCCATGTAAATAATCACTACTTTTAGTGTATAGAGCAGCATATCTCCACCAGACTCCATGTAAATAATCACTACTTTTAGCGTGTATAGAGCAGCATATCTCCACCAGACTCAATGTTAATAATCACTACTTTTAGCGTGTATAGAGCAGCATATCTCCACCAGACTCCATGTAAATAATCACTACTTTTTGTGTATAGAGCAGCATATCTCCACCAGACTCCATGTAAATAATCACTACTTTTAGCGTGTATAGAGCAGCATATCTCCACCAGACTCCATGTTAATAATCACTACTTTTAGCGTGTATAGAGCAGCATATCTCCACCAGACTCCATGTAAATAATCACTACTTTTAGTGTGTATAGAGCAGCATATCTCCACCAGACTCCATGTAAATAATCACTACTTTTAGCGTGTATAGAGCAGCATATCTCCACCAGACTCCATGTAAATAATCACAACCTGTCTGAAAGCTGTAAGTCTTCTGGTAGCTGTGCAAGAGAAATCTCAATCATTCCCCATCAGCAGAGACGGAGAGGTAGGTATATGTTAGGAGATAACATAGGTACAGGCTAATTACTGCTAACTAACATGCTAGTTAACATTAACATAGGTACAGGCTAATTACTGCTAACTAACATGCTAGTTAACATTAACATAGGTACAGGCTAATTACTGCTAACTAACATGCTAGTTAACATTAACATAGGTACAGGCTAATTACTGCTAACTAACATGCTAGTTAACATTAACATAGGTACAGGCTAATTACTGCTAACTAACATGCTAGTTAACATTAACATAGACACAGGCTAATTACTGCTAACTAACATGCTGGTTAACATTAACATAGGTACAGGCTAATTACTGCTAACTAACATGCTAGTTAACATTAACATAGACACAGGCTAATTACTGCTAACTAACATGCTAGTTAACATTAACATAGGTACAGGCTAATTACTGCTAACTAACATGCTAGTTAACATTAACATAGGTACAGGCTAATTACTGCTAACTAACATGCTAGTTAACATTAACATAGGTACAGGCTAATTACTGCTAACTAACATGCTAGTTAACATTAACATAGACACAGGCTAATTCCTGCTAACTAACATGCTAGTTAACATTAACATAGACACAGGCTAATTCCTGCTAACTAACATGCTAGTTAACATTAACATAGACACAGGCTAATTCCTGCTAACTAACATGCTAGTTAACATTAACATAGGTACAGGCTAATTCCTGCTAACTAACATGCTAGTTAACATTAACATAGGTACAGGCTAATTACTGCTAACTAACATGCTAGTTAACATTAACATAGGTACAGGCTAATTACTGCTAACTAACATGCTAGTTAACATTAACATAGACACAGGCTAATTCCTGCTAACTAACATGCTAGTTAACATTAACATAGACACAGGCTAATTCCTGCTAACTAACATGCTAGTTAACATTAACATAGGCACAGGCTAATTCCTGCTAACTAACATGCTAGTTAACATTAACATAGACACAGGCTAATTCCTGCTAACTAACATGCTAGTTAACATAGGGCTGTGTGTGTGGTTCTGGGTGCTGGTGCTTCCATTCCCTGGTAACGAGTTATTTTGTGGTTTTTAACGTATCCTGACAGGATTGTTAATGTTAAAATGTTGTTTAACTCTTAAAGGGGAGTTCCTCCTAAAAGTTCTCCAGAGTATTAGTAAAGGAATGTATTATAAGGTGAACTATGACCCCGAGGTGTATGATGGCTCATGTTTGACTCTGAAGTCGTTTGAATCTTTATTTCCAGCCAAAGAGGGTTTATGATTTCCATGATGACATTAGTATAATGGAGGAGTTGTGGAGGTAGAAAGAAGAGATATATATTATTATTGAAGCGGTGCAGTAAGGGTGATATTTATTATTTAAGGACGAGACTATTTCTGGGAATTTGAGTGAGGAAGATTTTGCCCGCTGAAAAATGGGGAGTAAAGAAAATGGTGTTCGGGTTGTTAAATTGAGCTGAAACATGTTTCCACGAGGGGAACGTTGTTGTTGACGACTGTTTTATGCTTTTGTGTTTGGGAGAATTTGTAATAAACAGACAGAGATTTGGAGACGAGGACGGTTCGTTCTCTCACTCACTGACTCCGTGATTCTGCTTTCCAGGGTTTGGCCTATGAGAGTTAAGTAGTGAACCCCAATCAAGAAAATCAGTTGTTACCACGGTTACTCGATTGTAAACTGGTAACAAATGCAGGAGATCCTTGACGCTCTGAAGTCCTCTGATTGGTCCCTCATCAGCTGCATCGGCTCCATTCAAACACAACATTTGAATCTAGTAAAACATGGTCAGCTAGGATTCACTCACACCTCCCATTAGTTCTTCTGACCCTTGTATCATTATCCCCCAACCCTAACACCCCCCAACCCTAACACCCCCTTCTACCAAAGGCGTCAAGCTGGCGACCGGAGCAGGAATAAAGGAGGAGGAGGAGGAGCAGCCTGCAGCAGCAGTGAAGGAGGAAGAGGAGGAGGAGCCTGCAGCAGTGAAGGAGGAAGAGGAGGAGGAGGAGCCTGTTGCAGTGAAGGAGGAGGAAGAGGAGGAGCCTGCAGCAGTGAAGGAGGAGGAAGACGAGGAGCCTGCAGCAGGAGTGAAAGAGGAAGAGGAGGAGGAGCCTGTTGCAGTGAAGGAGGAGGAGGAGCCTGTTGCAGTGAAGGAGGAGGAAGAGGAGGAGCCTGCAGCAGTAAAGGAGGAGGAAGACGAGGAGAAGCCTGCAGCAGTGAAGGAGGAGGAAGACGAGGAGCCTGCAGCAGTGAAGGAGGAAGAGGAGGAGGAGCCTGTTGCAGTGAAGGAGGAGGAAGAGGAGGAGGAGGAGCCTGCAGCAGTGAAGGAGGAAGAGGAGGAGTATGTGGTGGAGAAGGTTTTGGACCGCAGAGTGGTGAAGGGAAGAGTAGAGTTTCTGCTGAAATGGAAGGGGTTCTCAGAGTAAGTAGGAGTCTAGAATATTAATAATTGGTGATTTTGGTCCATATACACACACACACACACACACACACACACACACACACACACACCTTCAACAGCATAATTTTCAGCATCCTCAAAGTTGAAGGTTTGGTATTTTGACTCTAAGGTGCAGACCCGCAAATAACCTTCCAACATGGCAACAGATAAAAGGAATAATCCAGATTAGCAGCTAGAGTGAGAATGGATTTCCTAAAAAACAAAGTGTGAGGAGATGTTCTTCTGTCTGCACTCACCTTTCCAGTGAGGAGAACACATGGGAGCCGCAAGACCACCTGGACCTGGACCTGATCACCGAGTACCTGCAGGAACACCAGGAGGAGGAGGAGGAGGAGGAGGAGGAGGAGGAGGAGGAGGAGGACAAGAGGAAAGGTGTCAGGGAGGCCTCGGGAGACTCAGAGGAGCGAGGGAGCAAGAGGAAGAAGGAGGAGGTGAGTGAAGGAAAGAGGTTCCTCCAGACTGAAGAGACCAGGAATCTAATCTCAATATTAATGAATCACACAGACGCTTTCACAGATGTCTTTTAGGGTTTTTATCTAAATGACTCTCGACATTGCGATATGCACATGCATATACATACATGTCTAGTAGTAGGGCTGCAATGGACCACCAGACTCACGGCTCGGGTTGGACCAGGTTTGAGTCAAAGATGGGATACATTTTTCGGACCAGCACTAAAACGTTGTCATGCCAACAGACTTTTTCCTTTATCGTTCCTTTCCCGTTTTCAGCCTTGTTGAAGTGATGTGTGGAGCCCAGAACGGAAGTTAAAACTATTCTGTAGCTCGCTGAACTGTCATGGTCTTACTGCCTCGTTATCTTCAATAAGGGTTCTGCTAGAGAGAGAGAGAGAGAGAGAGAGGGAGAGAGAGAGAGAGAGAGAGAGAGAGAGAGAGAGAGAGAGGGAGAGGGAGAGAGGGAGAGGGAGAGGGAGAGAGGGAGAGGGAGAGGGAGAGAGAGAGAGATCCCTTAACCCTCCGAGCCCGAGGCCATTTTTACAGTTCATTGTCCGTCTGGATTTATTTTATAAAAAAGCTTAAAACATAAAACATCAACCCTGGTGTCTACAGTCAAGATATGAACATCATTTTTTTCAGGACAAACTGGGTTATTAGAATATTTGGGCTGCAGTGATGTCACTTGCATGTTCAAAATGGTTGTAGGACCTTAAAGACAAATAAACAAAACGGAGCATGAATCTTCCAGATATGTATTGATATCACACACAGAGCAGTAAAACCTCTAAAACACTCCTCATATGTCCTGGGAGTCACACTGTGAAGAAATAATCATCATAACTTATACAGTTGACAAAATACATACATTTTTTCAAAGAAAGTCGAGACGCTTTTGTCCTCATGACATTCACTTATGCCAGTAATCAACATAATAATGTCATATTTATTGATAATAAACCCACAGCAATGCTACACAAGCAATTGTGTGTCTAAAACGGTTCTCCTTTTGACCTTCCATACGGTCTATTGACCTTCCATGCAGCCTATTGACCTTCCATACGGTCTATTGGCCTTCCATACGGCCTATTGGCCTTCCATACGGTCTATTGGCCTTCCATGCAGCCTATTGGCCTTCCATACGGCCTATTGACCTTCCATACAGTCTATTGGCCTTCCATACGGCCTATTGGCCTTCCATACGGTCTATTGGCCTTCCATGCAGCCTATTGGCCTTCCATACGGCCTATTGGCCTTCCATACAGCCTATTGGCCTTCCATACGGCCTATTGACCTTCCATACAGTCTATTGGCCTTCCATACGGTCTATTGGCCTTCCATACGGCCTTCCATACGGCCTATTGGCCTTCCATACGGCCTATTGGCCTTCCATACGGCCTATTGGCCTTCCATACACTTCGGGTGACGTTGTCTTCCATATATGGGCATGAATCCCATATATGGAATCCATGACTTCCGTACACAAAGGGGAGACGACGCTAGCGGCATAAATGAACGAAATCGCAATGAATTATGGACATAAAGTGGATAAATCTTGGATGTAACGGTATGGATTTAATGCTCAACGACCCTTAAAAATTAATTAAAAATTAAAGTTCCAGCCTCAGTAGAAAATCACCTGTAGAGGCTAGAAGGACCCCGAAGAGACCTCCGTAACCGTTAACTAGTTAGCTAGAGACTTACCAATGGTTGCAGCTAAAAGCTGTTATGGTTATTACATTATTAAACTATGAATCAGAGGTGCTGTTTTTGCTTGTGGGCAACGTGCTATCACCAGCCTGTGGAGCTACGTGCTTAAACAGGACAGACACACAATAGTTGTGGTTGCCTTTTAAATAATCCTGCTGACATAACCCCCCCCCCCGTTGGCTTCTGCACACATTACAATTTTAACAACAAGTCTTCAGTAGTACACCAATGCTTGAGAGGTTATTGGGCCGTCCAGTTTAACTCATCATACTATTGTGTTGATGGAGTTTATCGTCAAAACGTTGACGATGAAACGAACAGCTCCACCAAAACCGTCACGGGAGACGGCTTTGAAAAGCAGATACCAAGTTCAAGCTAAGAAATTTACATTTTCTAACCTGGATCTGGTCTCATCGTTGAGCATCTGATTGGAAGACCTCAGGGCCTCGACAGGAGTGATGTGGAACAGCTCCGATAAATAAGAAGACAACAACCCATTTAAAATCTTGAGAAATACGCTTTTAATGGAGCGTGGCCAAACAGGTGTGATGTGGTCCCGGGTTAAAAGTGGAGCTGCTGTGTTCTGGACTAACTAACCAACGGAGGGATGACTGATCTAATCAACACAGAGTTACAGTAGTCTAATCCAGACGTAATAATGCATATATGACTCTTTCTGAGTGATTGTTCAACAGGGAAGGCTTGACCTCAGCCCAAAGTCTCAGCTGGAAGAAAGTGGTTTTAACAACAGAACTAATCTGTTTGTCAGATTTAAAAGCACTGTCAACACTCCCACCCAGATTCTTGGTAAAAGGACGAATATGGGAACCTAAAGAGCATCTACACAGGCACTAAAATGTTCAGCACAACCAAACACAACAATGTCAGTCTTATTGTTACTGAGACGGAGAAGATTCTGATCAACCATATGTTCAGATCCCTCAGGCAGTTCAGCAAAGGCTGAAGTGTGTCCTCATCACTGATTTTTACATCGTCTGCAAAACAATGGAAGGAAATGTTATGTTTTTAGAAATGGACCCTATTTTATCGTTAGTAGCATGCTGCTGGTGGTCTTGCAATGGGATTAACTGTCCTAATAAAACCGTAGAAACAGGGCGACGCTGCTGTGAAAGCTCCCCGAACATCATTTATCAGAGTCTGGTTGTTCCCCCTCTCCGCAGGATCCTCTGCTCCACGTCTTTATAGTTTCAGTTCTCCGTGCCTGTATCCGTTAACTGTTTTTAATGGACATGAGGTGGAATAAAACTCTTAATTCTATTAAATTGGCTGTAAAAGTGTGAAACTACAACTCAGAGTTGTTTGAATGACAGAACTTTGCTCAGATGAGAACTTAATGAGGGCAACAGGTCACAGGTACAGAACAGTAGGCTATTTTTAGGAACCCCAAAACCTGGATTAATACACTTCAACAAATGAACAAAGATCTAACAAACCAAATGAACAAGTATTTCCTAGTCTTGGGGCGGCCTCTAGCCAGAATGTATGAAAGCTTTGTGTTATTTTAAAGTTACCATGGCATTTCTAACTGAAGGTAAAAGTGAAGAGAGTGGAAATGATTTAGCTTTTAAATTGCCAATCATTTGAATGAGGAAACGGGAAAATGTAGAATATTTCAGAACTTATTTAAAATATGAAGAGTACATTTAAACATAATAACATGTCTGCAACCAACACATATTTTCCTTTTTGTCAAATTATAGTATGAAGAGTGAAAATGAGTGAGAGCAAGTCCAGGGTTTAAGAAGGTTGTTCACTAACTCTCCCTCTGTCTCTTGCTTTGTTTGTCTGTTGCTATAGAAACAGAGAAGACCCAAATGTCACCCCTGTCAACACTGTGACAAATCCTTCACAAAATCTGGAACATTAAAGATTCATCAGAGAGTTCACACTGGAGATAAGCCGTACAGCTGTGATCAATGTGGTAAAACCTTTTCTAAGAGGGGTAACCTAGTAATCCACCGACGTGTTCACACCGGAGAGAAGCCGTACAGCTGTGATCAATGTGGGGCAGCTTTCACACTGAAGAGTTCCCTAATGATACATCAACGCATTCACACTGGAGAGAAGCCGTACAGCTGTGATCTATGTGCTAAAACCTTTTCTTGTAGGGATAGCCTAGTAATCCATCAACGTGTTCACACTGGAGAGAAACCGTACCGGTGTGATCAATGTGGGAAAACCTTTACTAATAATAGTGGCTTTAAATCTCACCAGCGCATTCACACTGGAAAGAAGCCGTACAGCTGTGATCAATGTGGTAAAGCCTTTTCTCATAGAAGTAGCTTTAAAAGACACCAGCTCGTTCACACCGGAGAGAAGCCGCACAGGTGTGAACACTGTGGGGAAACATTTTCTCAGATTGGTGGCCTTAAAGCTCACCAACGTGTTCACACTGGAGAGAAGCCGTATAGCTGTGATCAATGTGGTAAAACCTTTTCTAGCAGGGATAACCTAGTAATCCACCGACGTGTTCATACCGGAGAGAAATCGTATCGGTGTGATCAATGTGGCAAAACGTTTTCTGTGAGTAGTAGCCTTAAATCTCACCAGCGTGTTCACACCGGAGAGAAACCATACTGGTGTGAACAATGTGGGAAAATGTTTTCTTTGAGTAGTGCCCTTAAAAAACATCAACGCAGACACACTGGAGAGAAGCCGTACAGCTGTGATCTATGTGGTAAAACCTTTTCTGAGAGCGGTAGTCTTAAATCTCACCAGCGTGTTCACACTGGAGAGAAGCCGTACAGCTGTGATATATGTGGCAAAACGTTTTCTGAGAGCGGTAACCTTAAATCTCACCAACGTGTTCACACCGGAGAGAAGCCGTACAGCTGTGAACAATGTGGCAAAACGTTTTCTCAGAGTAGTAACCTTAAATGTCACCAACGTGTTCACACCGGAGAGAAGCCGTACTCGTGTGAACAATGTGGCAAAACGTTTTCTCAGAGTAGTAACCTTAAATGTCACCAGCGCATTCACACTGGAGAGAAGCCGAAATAGTCAAGTACAAAAACAAGTACATTAGCTTTAAATAAGCAAAACTACAAAGAGACAGGCTGCACGATTATGGCCAAGATAATCGATTATTTTGATCAATATTGAGATCACGATTAATTATAACGAATATTTGTTTTTAACCAACAGTATAGTCACATAGTCTATTTATAACTGCATCCATATGGTGCTACATTCCTCTTATGTTGACATTGTATGTACATACATTCAGCTGCAACACATAAATGCGCCAAGAGTAAGAGGAGAGATCCAAACAGGCACGACTTTACAGAAGAAATGGGTCATGTAACCCAAAATTAAACCATATTGATTTGTGGAGTGTGTTCGTTTGTGGAGAGGCAGCGGATACAAGGACATTAGGTGCACTGGTGCGACCTGGGAAAATGTTAGCCGCACCCTAGAGCCCTGTAAGCTAACATACACCATCTAGCACCCTAGATCCCTGTGAGCTAACAGACACTAACTAGCACCCTAGATCCCTGTGAGCTAACAGACACTAACACCCTAGAGCCCTGTAAGCTAACATACACCATCTAGCACCCTAGATCCCTGTGAGCTAACAGACACCGACTAGCACCCTAGAGCCCTGTGAGCTAACAGACGCCAACTAGCACCCTAGAGCCCTGTGAGCTAACAGACGCCAACTAGCACCCTAGAGCCCTGTGAGCTAACAGACACTAACTAGCACCTTAGATCCCTGTGAGCTAACAGACGCCGACTAGCACCTTAGATCCCTGTGAGCTAACAGACACTAACTAGCACCCTAGAGCCCTGTGAGCTAACAGACACTAACTAGCACCCTAGAGCCCTGTGAGCTAACAGACACCAACTAGCACTGGTCACTGCTGTTGTCTGAAAAACAACACAGACGGTACAAAATGGTGCGTTTAGGTAAACTGGTAAACCTTGAGACCGACGTATAACCGACTGCTATCTGTTGTGGAGTTTTCCTCCCGTTACTCCGTCCTCTGGGACTGTCTCCATCTAGAAACTAAGCTGCAGGAACAACTCTGACTGGATCCTGATCAGACGGTGGTTTACGGAGCCGTAGATTGGCTTTGCAAAAAAAAAACGCAGCATTCTCTGAACGGAGTAACTCATTTAAAATATCGCTCGATTACGCAGTTTTGATCGTGGGAAGCCAAAATCAAAATCGTGATTGAAATTAGATTAATTGTGCAGCCCTATTATAAATACACCGCTGGAAAATCAGTTGGAAATTCAGCGAGACATTAAGACTTTAACTGTGGATCACATTAGACACATGAGAACAGCTGATTGGATTCAGGGGGAAGTTTGCGAGCTTTTGGCTAATTCTGTGATTTTAACCCATGTATAATCATTAGTTTTATTAATTTGATCTGTCTTCTTCTTAAATAAACTGAACTGAGTTGAACTTTGACATTTAGTTTCTTCTTATTTTACAGATTTATTCTTTTTTATGACACTCTTATGACATCACACTTCAGTTTATCACAAACATTCAACATCAACACACATCTGGAGATACGTGGTTTTCATTGGACCAGAAGGGAAAAACCTGAACAGTAACTAGAAACTCCCCTTCAGAAAATGGCGTAGTGTTGTGGCGATGTTGTGCGTCCATGTTTGGTTAAAACCTCGGCGCTCTGTATCGACCTCTCTTTCTTTCCCATGAGCTGATGTTTTTGAGGGATAACAGCTGATTCCCGTCCATGTTAATGTCTCCCATTCAGTTCTCAGCTCGCCGCCACAGGGGTCAGACCGTTCTCTTAATACATCCATGGGTCCGACCGCTCCGTCACGTTACACTTCTTCTACTTCTTTTTAACTGCGCCTTGCAACCAGAGAAGAAGAAGCTGCATACGTTGGCACAAAAAAGGAAGCCCAGGTCTGGTGTAGTGGTTATAGACGGTGTGATTTATTTATTTATTTATTTTCTTCCTTTCAGTTTTCATTAGTCAAACTTGTTTTTACTCAGTAACGATAGGATTTGTAATGTAGCAAAATACAATCCTTCACCTTAAAATCAAGTACATTTTAAAAACTACTTGAAAAATACACAACAAAACTGCTCAATACAGTAACATAAGTAATGTATTTCCTTATTTTCCACCTCTGCCAATACCTCACTGTCCAGTGTGTATTAAATGTACCAAACTGAGTGAACAATGTGAATTTCCCCTCACCGGATATACGTATAAAGGGATGTCTTTCTTCTACAACTGTGTTACTTCTTCACATTAATAGAATAATTCTACAACGTATGAATTTCTGGTGTCGATGTGCATTTGATCCGATGACGCCGTGACATCTTCATAACTTCAGAGTCAGAGAGACGTCAGAACCAGTCCAACCTGTTCCCAGAGCCAGTCCCCCATCAGATGATGGAGGTCTACTATCTGTCCACTAGATGGTGCTAACTGACCATCTAATGAGCTAAAGATCAGCAACTTGTACAGCAGCAGGTATCTCTCCAAGTGGCCTCCGGGTGACATATACATCGACGTATACGTTGTACATTTAGCTTTTAATACTTACTACCTCGATACTTCCTCCACAACAGCCCCTGATACTCATGTGGCCCCTTGGGGAAATGAATTGCCCCCCCCTCCTTTCCCTAGGACAACGTATGTAGGAGACTGGCTAAATTAATTCACATACACATACGGCCTACTTAGCTGTGTAGAAGCTAGCTGCTAGTCTGGGCTGTGGACATTAGGTGTGTAGAAGCTAGCTGCTAGTCTGGGCTGTGGACATTAGCTGTAGAAGCTAGCTGCTAGTCTGGGCAGTGGACATTAGCTGTAGAAGCTAGCTGCTAGTCTGGGCTGTGGACATTAGCTGTAGAAGCTAGCTGCTAGTCTGGGCTGTGGACATTAGCTGTAGAAGCTAGCTGCTAGTCTGGGCTGTGGACATTAGCTGTAGAAGCTAGCTGCTAGTCTGGGCTGTGGACATTAGCTGTAGAAGCTAGCTGCTAGTCTGGGCTGTGGACATTAGCTGTAGAAGCTAGCTGCTAGTCTGGGCTGTGGACATTAGCTGTAGAAGCTAGCTGCTAGTCTGGGCTGTGAACATTAGCTGTAGAAGCTAGCTGCTAGTCTGGGCTGTGGACATTAGCTGTAGAAGCTAGCTGCTAGTCTGGGCTGTGGACATTAGCTGTAGAAGCTAGCTGCTAGTCTGGGCTGTGGACATTAGCTGTAGAAGCTAGCTGCTAGTCTGGGCTGTGGACATTAGCTGTAGAAGCTAGCTGCTAGTCTGGGCTGTGGACATTAGCTGTAGAAGCTAGCTGCTAGTCTGGGCTGTGGACATTAGCTGTAGAAGCTAGCTGCTAGTCTGGGCTGTGGACATTAGCTGTAGAAGCTAGCTGCTAGTCTGGGCTGTGGACATTAGCTGTAGAAGCTAGCTGCTAGTCTGGGCTGTGGACATTAGCTGTAGAAGCTAGCTGCTAGTCTGGGCTGTGGACATTAGCTGTAGAAGCTAGCTGCTAGTCTGGGCTGTGGACATTAGCTGTAGAAGCTAGCTGCTAGTCTGGGCTGTGGACATTAGCTGTAGAAGCTAGCTGCTAGTCTGGGCTGTGGACATTAGCTGTAGAAGCTAGCTGCTAGTCTGGGCTGTGGCCCTCAGAACTAACCATGTTTGGTACTTTCACTTTCAGACGCCTGTTTGAAGACGTTTTATGGGATGGTCTGAACTAAAATTGCACATTAAACCTTTCTAAGAGTCTTAAAGGTCACGTGTGACATCTGTTGTTAATGATAATAATGTATCAGCATTATTAAATATGCATTTGTATAGATGTTTCTTTAATTAAAAACAAATTAGTTGAAATTTATGACCCCTTGTCCTAGGTGTGTGTGTGTGTGTGTGTGTAGGTGTGTGTGTGTGTGTGTGTGTGTGTGTGTGTGTGTGTGTGTGTGTGTGTGTATAGGTGTGTGTGTGTGTGTGTGTGTGTGTGTGTGTAGGTGTGTGTGTGTAGGTGTGTCCTGTAGCTGGTGATCAGGTGTCTTGATAAGGAACATTAAAGGTCAAAGTCTTTCTCTGGTACTGGACTCCGTCCTGTGTTGTGACCCAGATGTTTCCTCCAGGTTAAACTGTTGGTAAGTAAAACTTTTCAGCTGATTTCTGATCTGTTAGTTTCATCAAACTGGAAAATGGGTTGAAGAGTTAAGTTTGACAGAGTTAGGGTTAGGGGGGTTAGGGTTAGGGGGGTTAGGGTTAGGGGTGTTAGGGGTTAGGGGTGTTAAGGTTAGGGGTGTTAGGTGTGTTAGGGTCAGGGGTTAGGGTTAGGGGGGGTTAGGGTAAGGTTAGGGTAAAAACGTAGTGCCTTGGATGGGTGCTGCGAGGGGCACGGGCACAAGGGGACCACCGGTGTGAGTAAAACTCTTCAAGTCTCCTTAAAAACCTGGTTTGGTTCTAAAAAGCTGTTTAAAAGAAAGGCCAATGCTCAGAGCAGGGCCAGAGAACCACAGGACAGGACGGACAGCGGGAACATAACACTTTAAATAAAAGGTCTCCTCCACTCCTGCTCCGGCTCCTCTCCCCGAGACACTGCCATATGACCATAATAAATAAAATTACAATAATTAAAATATATGTATGTATACATTGTACATAGAGAAAAGAAAGAAAGGGGGGGGGAGTTATAAAGATAAATAAAATAATTAAATTAATAAAATATATAGAAAGATAGTGAGAATTATGTTGATAAATAAAATGCCCGGTGTCCAGTCTAAACGAAATTCTATTCAAATATATTCAAATATATTAAAAATATTTTTCAACATAAATTACTTTTAAAACCATATTTAAAAGTAGTACAAAAATACTGTATGATGTACTTGATCCTAAGGATAAAAAGTACACATACCATTAAAATTAGTATATAAGTGCTTTGATAAAAACATAAAGTGCCATGCGATAATAAATAAATAAATAAATAATAATAAAACATTTAAAATACATCATAGGATAAAACCACACTGTTGGTATCATGCGTAAAACCGATGGTATGTGTATCGTCATGTTAAAATACAGAGGTAAGCAATTCATGGTGTAAAACAAGATAATAAATATTAATAATCCCTTTAAAAAGTCCCATATAAACACCCGAGAGTAAAAATCATAAAGGACCACCGAGGCGTATTTAATAACTTTATTTAAAAGAAGTAAACATATAAAGTTCTGTCTATATATAGGTCGCCCCCTGCAGGCAGAAATGGGTTACCTAAAAGAAAAAGTAAAAAGCATTATATAGAATAAAAAGTCATAAAAATAGAAAGAAAGGAAAAAGAAGGGAAAGAGAACATGTAGGGGAGTTAAAAGACTGGTTCTGATGCGCTGCAGGGGGGGTCCCGATAAAACCTGAGGAGAGAGGAGACCAGAGCAGTGGGAGGGAAGGGTTTTTAGAAGCTAAAAACTTAATTAAAAAGAGAAGCGGATTCACGTTAATATCTTTCATTCAGACCCATAGGGTCTATGGTTTTTAAAAAATGGATCCACTTCCTCTCCGCTGCCCGACGCTGACCCGTGGTCCAGGTTCTGCTGCTCTCCAGGCCCATGGTCTGACCCGTGGTCCAGGTTCTGGTGCTCTCCAGGCCCATGCTCTGAACATTTTGAGAGCCGTGGAGTTTAAAATGTGCATATAAAACAGTTGTGCCATCGCCTTGTTTAAAATGTATTGGTGTTGTTTTATCCGTAAATAAAGAGCATTTCTTGTCTCCCCCACGTAAAGCTTATGGCAGGTCCTGCACCTAATTGCATAGACCACATTGATGGTGGTGTGCTGCAGGACCTGCCAAGGGTTAAAACCAGCTCTGCTGTTAATGTGAGGGAGATGAATAAAACCGATATCCGAACCTCGAAGCGCTTCCCTAGGGTCCGTGTTCTTGTTCAGGTTTGTGTGAACCAGTAGGTCCTTTAAGTTTTTGTTTCTCCTGTAGGCGGAGATCATGCGGCAGTCCCTCAGCACGTCACACTCTTGCCCCGCCCCCCGGAAGTTCCTTTTTATCAATGGAATGAAGTTTCTCAAATTCTCAGAGTAGGTAACGACCAAAGGGACGAGGGTCGAGCTAGACGGCTGGATGGCGCTGGTCTGGTCTCTGTTTGTGAGACCGCCGCTGACCTCCGCCTTGATCCCTCTAAGGAAGCGCTCGAGTAACCCCTCAACCTCATCGCACTAAAAAGTGTCCTGGTGGCCTCCTCCATGTGCTCCGGGAAGGTGCAGATCCTGTGGAAGCGTATCAGCTGGGACTTGATGAGGCCTCTGTACGTGTGCTTGGGGTGAGAGCTGGTCTTATGATGGACTGCATGGCGATCTGTGTCCTTGAAATACACCTTAGTGGCTAGTGTCTTCGACTGGTCGCCGGAGCTGTGGAAGAAGACCTCGTATCGAGGAACTCCACTGTAACGGGTTGAAGGGTGTGTTTGAGTTTTATTTTAGGATGGTGTGAGTTGAGGGTGTCCAGGAAGGTCAGGAAAGTCGGTTCTGTGTTGTCCCCTAGGCCGAAGATGTCGTCCAAATACCGGAAATAAAGCAGAGGTTTGATGGTGAGTTTGTGAAAAGCTGTTTCCTCCCAATGGGCCAGATAGATGTCTGCGTACGACGGGGAGTCCTTCTTGTCCACTGCACCCCCGCAGAGCTGGAGATAGTGTTTATTGTTGAAGGTGAAGTTGTTCCTGGTGAGTGTAATCTGGAGTAATTGCAAAATATGGCTGTCTGGTCTGGATGGGTCAGGGTGCTTATTAAAAATGTGTTTTATGGCAGAGAGGCCAAGTGATGTTTCAGTATTAGTGTAAAGTGAGTCTCTTGTAAAGAGGAGAGTGTGACCGGCTACCTGGAGGCTTTTTATTTTATTAACAAATTCATAGGTGTCCTTGATGTAGCTGGGGTGCAGTTTAGAAAGTGGGTTAATGAAGTGGTCTATGTATTCTGTGATGTTGTAGGATTCTGATCCGCAGTCCCTGACTATTGGTCTGCCGACCGGAACCACAAAGGGGACCGTCCAAGTCCCAGGAGGCTTGTGGATCTTCGGGAGGAGGTAGAAGAGGCGAGACCTGGGCTCATCCGGACCGTCCAGGTATTTTTTCTGTTTAAAGTTGATGAATTTGTTTTCATAAAGTTTGTCTGTAATGTCCCTGATCAGGGTTTGTGTTTCTATTTGTAATGTGTTGGTAAGTGGTCTATAATATGTGGTGTCATTTAACTGTCTTTTGGCTTCTAAAATGTAATTGTTCTTGTCTTGAATAACTATTTGGCCCCCTTTATCTGCAGGTTGTGTTTGTTATTACCTAATGAATTAATAATCTGTTTGTGTTCCTAACTAATGTTGGGTGGTCTGTGTGGAAGGGGGGCGCCAATGTGTGAGTGCTTGGTTGTTTTTATTGATTAGTTGTGTTATTTGTGGTGATATTATGTCAGAGTGTGGTTCCCAGTGGGACGGTCCGGTGAAGAGCACAGGTTCTTGCCTCTGTCCTCCCTGAAAGTGATCCAGGAGTTTAAGCCTCCTGTGAAAGGTGTGTAGGTCCCCCCTGAGCTCCGGCCGGGTTGGAGGTTTGGGTGTGGGGAAGAAGGTGAGGCCTTTCCAGGATCTCCAGCTGTGCAGGCGTGGGAGAAAACTTTTCCGTTTCGGGAGCCGGAGCCGGGCTGAGGCTGGGTCACCTCGCCGGGCCTCGGCTCCCCACCTCCAACGTACAGAGGTCTGAGGGATCGGGTTGTGCAACAGAAAGAGCTGGTGGAGGGGGGGAGGAAGGAGGGGGAGGAGAGGGTTTGGGAAGTAAGGTGGGAAAAATGGGAGAGGTAGGGGAGGAGGAAGGATGGGTGAGGTGAGGTGAAGTGAAGAGGAGGGAGGTGGGGAGGGGGAAGTGGAGGATGATCTTGGGAGGGATGGGAGAGGGACAGCTACAGGAGGGGTAGGATGAGGTGGGGTAAGAGGGGAAGGAGTGAGGAAGAGGGTAGGGGGAGGGGGGACCTGCTGGTTCTGGAAGTGGTGGGAAGTGGTTCGGGAGAGCTGAGGTGGCGGAGGGGCCTCCTCCATCTGGGGACCCCTAGATATGAGGTCCTCAGCGTGGTGACAGAGGAGGCCGTAAGTTTCCTCCTGTACCTCGCCTCCCCGCTGGATGGATTTAGTGAAGGATGCATGTACGAATGGTGGGAGGTCCTGCAGCAGTGTGGCAATGACTGTATCATAATGTTCCCTGAGTATTGTGATGTTATTGTGCATCCAAGTATCCGTGTTGAGTTTAACCAGGTCCAGTGTGTTATTGTTGGGGAGGAGGGTTTGATGAAGGAGGTGAGTCTAGTGATGTGTTTCATCATGCCTTGTGGAAAAGTGCCCGTGTGCAGTGTGTGATTGATGATTTCTGAGTGGTGAATGGCCTGTAATAGTTTGAAGTATGTTTTGGTGTGGAGATAGTTATGGTGAACTGTGTGTGTACAGGCTGGCTGTTGGCCCCGAGGAAGGGCAGGAGGAGCGATGGTTCGCCCCCACAGCCCCACCCCGGAGCCAGCGCCAGCGTGTAAACCTGTTGTGTAGTGGTATTGCCATGTTAGCCACAAAGCTGCAGGACGGCCCCAGCCGATAAGATCACCCACACAGGACCCGCAAAATGGCCACCCGGCTGCACATAAAAATGGAGGGAATAAAATGGAAGGAAACCACCTGTGGGAAAAAACTGTTTTAAAAGACAAATAAGAAGCCTGTTAAAATAGGCCACATAAAACCCTGGTACCTAAAGATTAACAATAAAATGAAAGGAGAGAGGGATTAAGAAAGTTAGGAGAAAGAAAGAGAAGGGCAGGTTCCTTAAAACTGGAATAAAACGTTAATGAGGTTAAACATAACTTAAAACTCACAGATTTGGAGGCCTTGTGTTGTTTAGGCTGTTTTTCCGAATACAGAGGTACCCCCTTGGGCACCCCCTGGGTCCACACAGACTTTAAAACAATTAAAAGGGGATAAAAAGCTGCATAGAAAGTTCATAAAAAGCCATCCTATGTAGGTGGTGAGTCCGAGATCTTCGGTGCACACACAAAATGTTTACCTTCCTAAGACTCACCCCTTAGGTGTCCTGGCTGGTCGGCTGGTTGTGAAATGAATCCTCCTTAAAATTGGGCTGTTTGCAGGTTCAAATCCTCCTGTGAGCTTAAAAGCAGCTGCTTTTTTAAAAAAAAGGGGGGGTTGCAGTGAAGTATTGTTGCGTTTGCACGTAGGAAAGTAGGAAAGTGTTTTTGAAATAGTATTGAGAGTAAAAGTTGACATATTCCAGTCTGTGATTATCATCAACATCCATTCCTTTAATTTTAGTCTCAATAATTCCTAATTTCTGCTTTTCTAACTCAAACATTAGGTATAATTTCCTATAAATGAGAATCAGAAATAATGTAAAACTAAAGTTAATAAGTTAGTGTTACGTAGTGTTAAACGTCAAAAAAGTGAAAAACATTGAAAAAAGTGTCAAAAGTGTTGAAAAAAGGGACAAAAACGTAAGTAAAGTTAAAAATAAATTGATAAAAAGCGTCATCAAAATTGTTAATTTTCAATTTTGACGGAAGACACAAGGGTTAAAAGGATTTTAAAAGTCTGTAATATTCTGTGTTCAATAGTTTAATAAGATCATCAGCTGTAAAAACAGGTCATGATAAGTTTTGTAAATCCAACTTCTCTCATATCTTCTAAGAAATAAAAGATGGTCACTCCCATCCAAAAGGGTTCTGGATCAGAACTGAACTAAGTCTTGGGATGAGAGGCGGGACCCCTTTAAGAAGTTTTAAGTCCAGTTCCTTTGCTTTTCACAGAGAACTTCCTGGGAAATCCATAATCAAAGATGTCTCCACATTGAGCCGTAGCGGTGTTAAAAGAAGTCCTCAGATCTTTCACTGCAAACGCAAACGCAATACTTCACTGCAACAACACTGGAACAATTTAATCATCTCACATTCATAACCGACATTTAAGCAACAGCACAACGCATCAGCCCCAAAACACCCTGAAAGCACCGGCAGAGTAGAATCTAACAAGCCTCGCTGATGCAATGTCTGTGTGGACAGAAATAGGGAAATATACATGTGTGATATATGTATGTATGTGTGTACATATAATGTGTGCCTGTATGTAGTGGTGTTAAGGTTAGGGGTGTTAGGGCTGGGGTTTTTAGGGGTGTTAATGTTGTAAGTGCTGTGACTAGGGCTGGGCTGTTAAGGATTAGGGTTAGGGGCCTTAGGGGCAAGTTAGGGTTAGGATAATAGGGGTGTTAAGGGTGTTAGGTTAGGGTGTTAAGTGTTAGGGTTAGCTTTGGATTAGGGTGTCCAAGTGCTGTTAAGTGTTGTTAGGTTAGTGCGTTTGTTAGGGTGTTGGGTGTTAGCATGCTAGGGCTAAGTGGTTAGAAGGCTTTATGCGTTAGGGGGTGTTAGGTTGGGGTTGTTAGGGTGTTAAGGTTGTTAGTTGGGGGTTAGGGCTGTTAAGGATTAGGTTACCTACCTAACCTGTTAAATAACCTAAACAAGTCCCGTGACACAAAGGACAAAACAAGGGTTAAGAAGTCAAATGTAGCTCTGCTGACAAAGTGGGACAGGACTGAAGGTGGTCTGTATTACTGTATTATAGCATATATTGATATTCTGTGTTGCTGTTTATGATGTAGACTTCTAAATGATATCTGATACTAAATTAAACTATGTGGAAGACTGGAACTGATCCAGCTTCTCTCTCCCCCACTTCCTCCTCTCACTGGTGTACTTCCTGCTCTTTGTTAGGCAGCAGTTTTTACTTTCACTTTGTCTTGTTGTGACGCAGATTTTTCCTCCACGTTAAACATCTGGTAAGTTCCACTTTTCAGCTGATTTTTGATCTTTCATTAAAGTGTAAAATGTGTATTGTGAGAAGAGTTGAGCTTGGTTAGGGTTAACTGTAACAGTGATTAATCCTAACAGCTGTGTGTGACACCCCGTGTTCAGGATCACCAGCTGCTCTAACAACAGGAGCTAACCAATGCTAACCATGCTAAATCATAATGGAGCTGTTTCCAAATCAATATCTGAGAAATCAAATGTAGCTCTGCTGACAAAGTGAGTGTGAGGACTAGAAATGTCTCACAAACTTTACTGAAACTCAACTATTATTTATATTCAGAACACACAACTCATGAAGGAATCTGAAGTCTCTAGTGTTTATTCTGTACTGCAGTTAAAGTACTAATACACACTGTCAAAGCCTACTGCGTTAGTACAAGCAAAGGCCTACTGAGTTAAAAGTACACAAGTATTATGAGCTAAATGTATTCAGGCCTCGG